>JANWGL010001359.1:6695-43791 GCA_025200755.1 Ceratobasidium sp. C01
TTCATAACATGTATAGACCAAGTGTCTGAAGCTCTTTTTGTGAAATCCAGTAATACTCCAATATACGCGTGTTTGAGCCAGGTCTGAACTCAGGGACCTTGTTCCAGATATATCACCTCGGGGCGGGTAATGTTTGGTTGGTACGAGAACCAAAGGGCCCGAGGTAGTGCCACCTCAAGATATGCTTGACGCGAACTCGATTCATGTTCAACCGTGACCCTCACGGGTTCTTCCATAGTTTAAAAATTGTTAAGAACCAATAACCCGTCAATGATCTGGATAATGCCACAATTGCTGCCCCTCCCAATCCCAGTGTGAGTGACGCCCGGCATGGCGCGTACCGCCCACCGCTCGCTTCCATGCCGCCCCTCCCCGTTCTGTCCTGTCGATCTGTAGCCTATTTTGCAACCTTCGGTCTTCATGTCAACGTTTCGTACGCACAGCATACACTGATCAAATCATGTCAAATTGCATCGTAATGTCCGTCAATCAACTCGTACAAAGTCAGGTCCATTTCGTATCAAAAAACAAGCATAAGAGAGAAAAGTCCAATCATAGGCATTCGTAAAATCGCCTCAATATCAGCTATTCGATTTAGTACGCAGAATCCTGGGCCTTCTGTTGGAACTTCTTGAAGGTGTTTCCAGACTTGGGAGGGTTGACCTGGATATATGCTACGTTTTAGTCGCTGTATTTAATCTGCCGTATGAAGCGCACTTACAGCGAAGACCATGCCGGCGGGGCAGTGGCCGGTCTGACCGCAGTAGAACCAATGAGGCTTCTTCTGCAATTTTAATCGAATTATTAGTAAATATTCGATACGGCGAGTATATGCTTGACTTACGTCGGTGACCTTGAACGTACGGGTCGGGAAGTTGCCATACTGGTCCTGAGAAACAGGGACGCTGGGATCACAAGAATAAGTATGTTGTTCTTCGTGCGTTGGGTTGTCAAACCAACTCACAAGCCAGTGCGGAATCCACCATCGATCTTGTGGCAAGGGTCATTGAACGAGCTCTCAGTCACGGTGTGGTTCTTTGGGTGGCTAAAAGGTAAAGAGTTAAAACCTAGCATGCAACCAGTGCAGAATCCTGAGGGATGACTTACAACTCGAACTTCACGTAGTCACCAACGTTGGCATGCACGTACTGAGGATTGTATCGTAGCTTGCCGTTGTTGCCGACGGTGACCTTGTGAGTCTTGGGCTCGTAGTAGCCTCGGTCCACGAGCTCAGCCTCAGCGGCAGGAACAGCCGGAGCAGCGAGAGCGACAAGGGGAAGAGCGAGGACGACGGCGGAGAAGATGGAGGCAAAATTGAACATCATCTTGAGACCAGGTAATTGGGCTTATAGAATAGGGGATAAGAGAGGTTAGGAGAGGCAAAGAGAGAAGACCAAGAAGATGAGGATTGAGAGTGCATTGCTGTCTGTTCTTATAGTCGAACTCGGGCAGTGGTTCGCGCTGTCGTGTGGCCGTGTGGACATGAAGGCCTCGCGGGTGCGATACGAACATGCTAATCTGTATATGAGCTGACAAAGTCGGCCTGCCCGGGTGCTTAGCCACCTCCGTGTATGCTACTGGCAATGAGGGTGAGCAAACTTTACAGGCGCTCCGCGGTGTTCGATATGCACAGTGTGTGTACACGTGAGCGGTAGTGGAGGCACTGTGGATCCAAAATAATGTGGCGATGGGCAACGTGTGGACAACTCGGGCATAATTCAATTGATTCACACTGCACTATCGAGGTATACGAATACTTACATACACAACACGCATCGCCGATCAACGATCACGGGCAGGGCTTGCAAGAACTTTTCCAGCCTGCTTCCTCTTGCGCTCCTTGGCAAAGCGGCACATGTTCGTACGGCATTATCAGTCATCCTGAAATTGGGTCAACCCCCCAGCTGGAACATTAATGGAACGTTTGGTCAAATAGGCACCAGTAGTCTTGAATCGTGCTCCAGACACGCGATCTGAGATCATAACCACAATAAATCAGAGATCCTGGGAGAGAGAAAAGGATGGTGTTTATTGGCGGGTAAAACCAAGGGGAAGTCATCAGACATTCGCACCTCACTTGCGCTCGTTACTGCTTGCTTTCTCTTCAATCCTGACCTATGGGGGGCTTCTACCGTAGCCTCCAGCTCACTAGCAACTAAATTTAGCAATTCGCTACGGGCTCTAGATCAGACTAAG
Source organism: Ceratobasidium sp. C01 (assembly GCA_025200755.1). NCBI lineage: Eukaryota > Fungi > Basidiomycota > Agaricomycetes > Cantharellales > Ceratobasidiaceae > Ceratobasidium > Ceratobasidium sp. C01. The sequence goes on from JANWGL010001359.1 coordinate 8,892, forward strand.
TTAGAGTCCCATCTAAGCGCCCGGCGAGGGACACCAAGCGCGGCGTTTATTACCAAGCACTCAGCTATCATGCCGCCGGCCCCTTTTCATTTCACCCCAATCGATCAACAGGTTCCTTCACAACACCTTGTCCCAACACCGGGATTCCCGACACAGCATATACCCATTAAATCATTTCGAATTGTATAGTAGGGGCGCTCAACTAGCTAGTGTCCGTCTCGTATCGAAAACATGTATATGAGAAAAGTCCAATCAAAGTCGCTCGTAATATCGTCCAATAAGCTCGCTTCGCTCGGTTATATACCATGGTCTTGACGTAGTCCTGGAACCTCTTGAACGTGTTGCTGGACTTCGGGGGGTTCACCTGCATATATGTCTTAGTATACGTCAAATTCGCGGTATGGGATGCACTTGTAGTAAAGATCATGCCAGAGGAGCAGTGGTCGGTTTTGCCACAGTAGAACTTCTGTGGGTTCAATCGGGGTCTCGGTATGCATAACCAAAATAGTGGGTATATGCTTGAGTTAGGTCGATGCGGGTCATAGTAATCGTATGAATTCCGGATATTTTGGTATAAACGTATATTTAGTACCTCAGAAAGCTGTTTAAACCAACCGCGAAGGTGACGTTGCGATGGTATTTGTGCGTATTTGTAGGTAACACTAGGATAGGGGGAGAAGTGTTTCAACGCTCGAGATGAGGTGGGCTTGTTTCTACCTCTAACCTCCTCCACTTCTTGCTCGTTTTTCCATGTTTTTCCGGGCCGAGCTTTCTCACTCTGCTACTGTGGATTTGCCACTACGTGTCGCAGGGGTTGCGCTAGCCGCGCCTGTGTGTTTCTGGTCTCTGCGAGGACTTGTAAACGTTCTCAGTTTTTCAGAGTGGGTCCACGAATTTAATATATTTCTTTATGCTAAGTGAAATTATTGGCTGTAGTGCCTTCGCTTTCTGTGACCTCGAAATGTTCGCGGTCTTTCTCACTTTTGCTCTCCAACATACTCAGCAGGGGCGTTTGGTTACGCTCTACCTGCAGGGTTGCCTCTGCATCTGCCAACTTGTCGTATTCGATTTCTCCAATAAGCTGTATGGTGGGTGAATGATGTTGACGGTGGCCTGTTACTCGCTCATAGATAAATTCTGGTAGCACTTGTTTTTTCTCAGTCTTTCGAGGTTTTTATGACCTCTATTGTCATGGTTAGCACGCTCATGCGTTGCTGCATGCTCTCACCGTTCGTCCATGGGGTATTCATATCATGGGTCCTACCCTTCTTATGGTGTCTTCTAGATAATACGGGCGGTTAGTAGACATTCTTCCAACCTCGCAATATCGTTCGTATAACATGAATGTCATTTAGCACTCAGCATATATTACTTGCTCATGTTGGCTAAGCCCACTTCGGAGTTTATTGTAGACTATATGCGACTTATGGGGCATTCTTTATGCAGAATAACTTCGCGAGACAGTTACAAGATGTCTTATGAGTTTATGGTATGTTCCTCGTTATAAAGTGCGACGAGCGCTCATACGTGTGCGCTAGGAGCAGACTGTGAAGAGCGAGAAATGGACTAGAAGTTCTCGGTGGCCTCGGGAACACTCGGTACACGCCGCGAAACTGGCAAACGTGGCGCAATCTATGAAGCAGTATCGCGCCGGAAGGAAGAGGGCCGAGCCCTTATCCCATTCCCCCTCACGCCTAGGCTACTCCTTCTCAGACAATTTTTCCTCGGATTCGGATACGCATTGCCTCGGTTCCTATCGCGGCATCGACGATTCAGACCCTCTTCCACTCACGCCTCAGGTTAGTGTCGAGTGCCTGATATCCCCAGCGGGGAGCAAACGTTCGGGTTTAATTGTTCAACCCAGAGCCGACAACGATATGTCTATCCTTGTCTTTATGATGGGACGTCTTAGTCTCGGATCACAACCTACCCCCGACTCATTGGAGGCGGAATCGAACAGATGGTAAAGAGGGGGGGGGCAATAGCCGGGCTTGGTGCCAAACAGGCACGTCGTGTATGAGTTGACGCCTTTTGTTAAAATCCTATTATTTCGCCTGTTTTTTCGCGTACAAGGCTTTGAAGCTTGTGTATGTTTTGTTCACACATATTACTCAGATGTCTGTTCTAATATAGTTTTGTTGCACCTGTTCTTGGATGATCTTGTTTTTTTTTGGAGAATTCGGAGGTTAGTCTCGTACTACAAAAGGCTATCTAGCGGACGCCCTTAACAGAAACAATCAATGAAAGGCAACTTAACTAGAATAATGTGTAATGATGTATTGTACAATGACGGAGACCTGGATGGATAGCACATAAGCCATAGTAATCAGAGCAAGATAGGAAAAATACTAAAAGTAAAACAAACAGCCAGAATCATAAAAGTCAAAGCGAAACAGTTACAACATGGCGTGATCAGACACACAGATATGTAGAAAGTCTATGCAGAGTCAGAAGCCGGGTCGACGGGGACCAGATCCCGATTGTCAACCACATTACTGACCACAGAAAGCATCGCGAGGTGGACAGGCAGCGGGTCAAGAGATGGGAGACGGGTTTGGGTGAGGACGGTCAGGGAGTAGAAGCTATGTAGAAGCTCCCGCCATGGGTCTCCTCCTGATTTCCACAAACTTGAATTTCGGGTAAGGGCGACGTGAAGCAAGTGCAGCTGAGAGGAGAGTATTGCTGTCGGGGGTTCGTCTGCTTTGGTACTCGGCTCAGAGAATTTCATCGGTCGAGTGATAGGCGGATCTGTGACACGAATAAAGTGCGCGGATGCGAGAGGGAGGAGTCCAAATTCGGTGTCCTCAGTAGCTGTAGATAAACCAGAATTAATGCAAATCTCGCTGTCGAATCCAGGTAGAGCGAGATAGTCATTCGCGGTGAGGTCGATGACTACCGATGAGGGTAAGCCTGAAGGGGCAGGAGGAGCCTTGAACGACGGGGCAAGGCCGGAGGATAGAGTCAGACCAGACGTGTGATCGAAGCTCAGAACTGAAATGTGCAGCCCTATCTGCACATCGGCCATCTCTTTGGATGTATGCGATTCCCAGGCTGAGAAAGGGATGAATTAGGGTTATGTAAATGTTAAAGAGATCGCAACTCACCTTCCAGCTCGTCAACATCCATCATCCCCATGCGGCAAAATACAATCCGCCATTCGATCGCCGCACGTTTCGCGAATCGCATCGCAAAGGCCCAGACCTTAGCCACAACCTTGCTCATCGGAACATCGTTGTCCACAGCATTAGCTCCGTGTCCATCCGTCTCCCCTGTGCCACCTTCGCTGCCAGCTCCAGCAATGCGCCAAAGTTTGGTTTCGTAGGCTTCCCCACGCTCATCTACGCACGCAGCGCCTAGCCATTGTCGTGATTTCGAGAATCCATAAGCAACGTGGAGGAACATATGCCGATCCATAACTTCGCGTTGCCCGTCTGGCCAGCCCATCGAGAACCGGAAACGTGGTGCTAGTGGGCGAGCAACCGTAAACGCAGGAACTTGCACTAACGTTTGGTCGGGGTGTGAAAGAGGAAGAATGGTGCGTCGGATTCGTCGCGCGATGGTTCGTGGTATTCGGTCATACACCCCCAGGGCAATGGATTCAAGCTGTTGACGCGACTCGAACGGGGTAGCGTCGTGGTTAAAGACAAGAGAGGAAGGTATGAGGTGGATAGTATTGTACTCGAAGTAGTGGCTGGTGGTTGAGAAGAGAGAATTGGACTTCAGACTAGAGAAGACGGATTGGAACTTGGGACTGGATAATACCCGCTGAGGGAGGATGATATAGAAGACGGTGTAGGATGATCCACCTGGTAGCTTCATTATAATGTCCACTGAAGGCGAACATGTAAGTAATAATCAAGCTGAATAAATGCGAAGAACATACTGAGCGTCTCGGAAAGATTCTCTAGACGTGCTTTCAGTACTCCCTTCTGTGCGTTTGCAGATACCCCAGGTGTATGATTTCCAAGCTTGCGAGACTAATCACACGGTGTCAGTGACGCTCCTCGTAACAAATCAGATGGTGCACCAACCTGATACACCTGGCCTAAATTCTCCAACCACCGCGTAACAACCTTAGCCTCCTCACTGGTGTCCCTGTCCTTATCCTCTCCAGTCTCATACACCGCGAACCCACGCACGTTCTTGGGGCCACTGACAGGCTCGAGGCCGATCGTATCCCAAAACCTCAACGCCGGGACACTCATCTGCACCACTTGGCCACTATGTCCCACCGAGAGCTTTGGTTGACGTAGCTTCTCGAGTCGAGGTAGGTGTGGATAGGTTCGGTCGGTTAAGACTTCGTTCACCATTTCCACCTTGGGCGCGGAGGTTAGCCGAGCGACTGTCATCACAGGTGTTACGGCAGAGAGGCAAGTTCCCAATAACATCAGCTCAGCCCGGCTTGGCGCTGGTACATGCACTGCCGCGGTGCATACACCAACGTCCGTTCCCCATGCCCAGTTCTCGATTGCCTCTCGTGCTAGAATATTTGCAACCCCCTCGATTGTCGCCTTGCTTGTTTCTAAGATGTCTCCGGGTGAAACAGGTGTCGGAACAGATATAGGACCGGGCGCAGGTGTCTTCGGCTCGCGCGGGTCAAGACACAGAAGAACCTCTCCAAGCGTACCGGATGCGAGCGCACTCGGTCTGAAGAGGGCAAGAAGTAGTGACGGCCCCGGTGGACCGGGACCCATCCCGATGCCAGTAGCACTGAGAGGCGGGCTCGTCCCGCGCGAGGGAGCAGAAAAGCGTCCTGTAGCGATGGACATTCTACCGTCTGCGTCCGAGTCATCAGAGTCTGTGTCCATCTCGGCGTCAGATACGGTTGCAGTCATGGTTGGAGAGCCCGGATCGTTGTCTCTGCGCGGTTTTATGTCCATTCTCGTGTCTCCTGTCTCCCAGTCTCTAGCGAATATAGACAGAGCAGTAATTCCAGTACCGGCCCCGGTTACGGGCTTTGCATGCGCGAGCTTGAGCGTTCGGATGCGTTTGGCCGAGGGATTCGTCAGCCCAATGTAGCCGGCACGCAGGCGCCGAAGAGCACCAGGCGAGGGATGGGGAGTAGGAAGTTGTAATTGCGGTTGAAGGTGAAACTGAAGTTGAAGTTGAGATTTAGGGTGAAGCTGGGTAGATAACTGAGATTGAGACTGAGTTCGAGCCCGAGGTCTTACTTGTGTTTGTGGTCGCGGTCGAACCTGGGTCATCGAGTAGGCTAGCGTTGAACCAAAAGCACTCTGCTCCAGCGAAGAACCCGAAGACCAAGACCTAGAAGGAAGCGGGAAGGTGGTCTGGTCCGCGCGCATAACTGTTCCAGCCGCCCAGCTCCCACTTCCACTCGGTCCTGCTACACCTATTCCATCGGTGATTGCTCTCGTCTTTCCTCCCATCCCGCCTAGAGTGGTCCTTCCAACCCTGAACACGAATTTCCCATCCAACCCCCTGTACTTCCCGTCCACACCCTCAAACTTCTGCGTAAACTTGAGCGGCCCCAACCATCCTCCCGTGCCCCTATCGGTTTCACGGGTCTCCTCGGCAGGCGGTGTAAGCGGAAAATACGGCTTCGGCTCGGGCCGAGACTGCACGAAGGATTTTGGCGTCTGGACAATAGGAACAGGTGTGCTTGTTGATGCAGACATAGGCGGAGATGTCGGGCCAACACCAATACCGAGGTCGAGATCCATCCCTACGAGACTAGGCACGGCATCCATGTGCGTATCCATGCCGGCCGCCGCATCCAACGCGCTCCCAATACCAGCACCTGCGCTTGGTCCCCCCCACGAATCGAAGAAATCAAATTCGTCATCGCGAATTGCCATATCGTCGTCTTCCACCACCGTCATACCCACGTCTGCGCCGGCCTTCGAGTCCTCGACCTTTGCCTCTCCTGCATTCCAGAGATCAAATATTTCGGGCTCGTACGGTCGAGCTGGGTATGCGCTAGCGCTAACGGCGCTAGTTGGACCGCCCGAATGAAACGGGATGCTCGATGCCCCGGTCGAATCATACGCGAATGCACCACCCATACCGAATGCGTCCACCCCATATGCACCGCTCACGTCCGGATAGGTCGCATCTCCAGTCGAATATCCTTCCCCAAACCCCGTATCCTGGTCTCCGAACAGATCCATTCCGATTCCGAACGTTGTATCTGAACGCGCAGGCGACATAGAGTCTGGTGCTGCACTGTTGTTCGCGCTTGTAGCCGCACCAGGGTTGGTACCTACGGAATTAAAATGCTGTAACGGACTGTGCTGTTGCTGCATGGGCGTTCCGGCGCCGAGTTGGTGCATAGGCGTATTACCTATTGGGGACATGTATATCGCCGACGTCGCACTCGGCGTCTGAGTCTGCATCTGTGTTTGAATCTGGAGCTGGGGAGGCGCCGCGCCTATACTCGTAGTAGCAGATAACGACTCTACAGGCGTCGATGGCCCGGTTCCAGCGCCTAATCCCGCTCCCGAGATCGGCGGAATAGGCACACTCCCACTTCGAGCTCTCTCCATCCTCGCACGCTGTTTTTCTTTTTCTCGCTCACGTGCACGTACAACAGCATCAATGAGTGATGCAGCCGTGTTTGCCAGGGCGGACATTGCCGGGTCCGTGTCCACAGACGGGGGTTGAGATCCCGCCGACGTCGAGGGTTGAGCGGACGTTGGCGCAGTCACGAGTGATGCCTGGTTCGGGGGTTGTGCAAAAGCAATCGGTCGTGAGAGTTTAGGTGTCTTCACAGGGAAACGACGAGGCTTGGAATATGGTACTGTTGCTGCTGTGCCCATTAACCCAATTGGAGCGCTTGGGAGGCGCGCGATATCGATAGCTTGTGCAGCCGTATCAACTACGCAGAGCGCGCGTGGCCAGATTGCGTACATCCCTCGGGCGCCTGCGCCGGTTGCTGCGGCTGGAGTAGCGGCTGATGGGGTGGGGAGAGCGTTGAGATTTGGAGGAGTGGTGGCGGTGGGGTGGGATGACGAGGGAAGAGGAAGCCATACGAGAAGACATTGCGAGGCAGCCGCAGAAGGTGGAACGCCGCGACCGGCTAGTGACTGGAGGAAGCCATGTGGGGCGGGGCCGGTATATGGCCCGAGCGCGTATGCCGGAGTGGATAAGGGCAAGAGAGATAGGGGCGTCCCAGGGACAGGAGGAGTCGAAAGAAGAGGGAGAAGAGTTGTTGATTGAGGGAGAAGGTGGATAAGGATATGAGTTGGGGCCGAGGGCCGGGGTATAGGATGGGAGAGTGATACATGTACATGTGCATGGATGAGAGACCTAATAATTTCTGTTAAATCTCGAATATTAGTAGGGACGGGAGACGTACCTAGTTGGATCTGACCACGGTCGACCCCATTCGCCGGTAGGTTCGTCAGGAGGGCACACCAGCACGCCATTGCGTGTCGCAAGGAGACGAGGGTGCGACAGCCGTTCAATAACCAGTGCACGTACAGCAGACGTCCAAAGTGTATAGAGGGCACGCAAAGGTCTTCGGACCGGTCGGGCTGACTTCGGGGCGGTGCGAGCAAGCGGACATGCTGTCGGAGTTCGTGGTTTTGTGCATTCGGTACAGGGAAGAGCCCCTCTCGCACATGCCGCAGAGCATGGATAGAGGTGTGCGAGTTCAAACCGAGCTACGGTCGGCGTCGTCTCTGCGCCACTTTAGCATGGGCCGAAATACAAATGGAAAGGCTCACCTTTAAGGCCTAGCGTAGTAAAGTCAAGCGCGTCGAGGCGGGGAGCCGTTGCATCGACAGCAACAACTGCAAACGCCCAGAGCGACAGCTCTACATCTGGGCGGACCACTGCAGCGAGCGCCGACACAACATCGGGAGCACCTGCAGCAACGTCGGCGATGTGTCGACGTGCGGTGTCGATCGCATCGTCAGGACCGGTCCAGGCTCGACAAACGACTGCAGCGCCAGCAGGTAATGCAACTGCAGAGATTAAAACTGTAGCATTTGGGTTTAGCACTGCAGGAACCAAGGTCGAGACCGTGGTGGGTTTCGCGGGGAGTGGGTGGCTCATCGTCGGTCCTCTGCAAACGCGGAAAACGGCAACAGCGGCGAGAGCCGAGTGTGAAGTGAGTAGAACGGCAAGGGCGTGACGGGCGCCGCAAGAAAAGAAGAAATTAATGCAGTATAGAGGACAGCGCAGCTGCCGTTGACATCGATGCGAGTTCACTCCAACAAGCGCCCAGCGGCTGCCACCACCATTTGGTTGATCACCGACCGACTCTGGGCCAACCACAACACCCGCCACCATTCTCGCCACCCAAATGAATGTCAATTTTTTTGTTTCTTTTTTTGACATAAATTCACACATCCATCCAACCTATCAGAACTTTCTATCTTGTAGACGATGTCCCCCCTTTTCGTCGAGGGGTCTAGGATTAGGACTGCGAGCGACCTCGGGAACGCCCCGGAAATATGACAAGAAATTTCTCCCATGCGAAGCTGGCCTACATTCAAAACCATGGCTACTGTATCGAACTGTCACTGACGGCAATTATGGTTTCGTATAAAACGCCCTTAAAATCTCGCCAGGTACAGTATGAGCCTACATGTGTAGATAAACCCTCCGCAGACGTTCCCGAGGTATATGCGCTTTACTCTCCATAACATGAACTTACTCGCTCCCTGCTATCGGCAAAAACTTTCCTTGATACGCAACAACTCAAAATGCTTTATACCCATAACAAATTAAATTGTTCATCTTGTCTAATGCATGCAAAATTGAGTTAAAAATCATCCAGCCCCTCATCCTCCCCTCCAACTCTCGCGAAAAACTCCACTCCTCCTTCCGTAACAGCACCATCTACGGGCTTCTCCCCAATAATATCCCAGAACACTTGTTCAGCTTCGGTGGCGGCTGCGTCCGCTCCCTCCGTCATATGCATAGTTGTATACTCTGCCCTCGGCGCCTCCTTCCGTTCCCCGGGCTTCTCCGCGTGGCACACGACCAATCGGGACGGTTCTACATCTCTATAATAGAGCTCAAGGTGGATAGTAGGTCGAGGTGTGCAGGCGTCTAACACGGCCTTGATGTATGGTTCAAGGTGGGACTTAGGGGACACCGAGTCAGATGAAGTTTGCGCCGCGAAGTAGAGTATACCTGCGTGTGTTAGGTTCAATATATGGACCAGTTGACCAGAACATGAGCGAATAAGAGAGAGTAAACATACATTTGCCATTCGGGCACGACATCGTGCTGGAGCCATTCCCAAGCACCGTCACGCTCCCCTCAGACCCGAGCCCACAGCTCGGAGGGAAGACGAGTAGACTTTCGTCTAGATTCGCAGCAGCTGGGGCAGGTGCATCAGATTCTCCTTCAGCATCCAGAGCGCTGTCGCCTTGTGCTGGGGTCGCGGTGGCGGCATCGTTTGCATCGCCGAGTTTAAACGATTGTGGAGAGTCGATGACGAGTATACCCCGCACAGTTTTCGTCGGTCCCGGTCCTGGAGCAGGGCTCGTCTCGAGCTTGTCTTCCTCGCTCGTTGCTTTATCGTCCCCTCCAGCTTCAACGCCACGGCCCACGTTCCGCGCAAGCCAATCCTCCGGCCCAACGATCTTGCTAGCCGTAAACGGCGCCGCGAATCCCTCGAGTTGGATACGGAACACCGGTCCTGGAGGAGGAGCCGGGGCAGATTCAGGTGCCACTAGCGTCTCATCGCGGACCTCCTCTCCCGCCGTATCGCCCGCACCCTCCCCTTGACCCTCGCCTCCAGTCGGCCCAACTTCTACACCCTCAACACCATATCCCTCAAACGTTGACGGCGGATGATACGCCTGAAATCCCGCCTTGTGCACCCCATGCGTCGTCTCCTTCGGAGCTGGAGGCTCAGCTTTCCCCTCATCGCGAGTAATACTAAGCACCTTCCGGCCGAGAACGTACGTCCCACCCCTCACAGCGCACGTCCGACAGAACCCTTGGGCTAGTTCACCTGCGCCTCCATAGTGTCCAATCAGGAATGGCGAGGGTCCGTATCGGCCTGTGGATCGGAGGTACGCACGGGTGCGGAGGAGGGCGGGGAGGGTAGGGTCTGGAAAGGAGCCGGGTTTGAATTAGTGATGCACGTGAAGGAAGAGGAGGATCGGTACCGTTAGGTGATGTGCAAAACGCCACGGAATATGCCAACGCCTCAGCCAAATCTATCGAAAGGGAGAACGTATTCTGCAGAAACTGTACAAGTGGAGTCTCCTCGTGCCCTAACAATCCAACCCGATCAGAGCCTCCTCCACGAACATGTATGGTTAAACACTCACCACTCAACTCCGAAGCATTCTCAAACTCCCCAGAGGCAAACATCAAAAACTTGATAAGCCTCCTCTTCTGAACGAGGCTGACCCCCCGATCGCGAAATACATCTTGTTTGCTCGCAGGTACACTTCGGAACCCAATCGACCCATCCTTAGAAGCAGCCACAACGACTCGTTTGAGAAGCACGAAACTCCCGTATCGCGCAACGCCCGAGTTGACGAGTGCAGCTACGAATGGACCTGTTGCAGGGATCAAGTGCGGGACGAGCGACACCGCGTACTGCCTCGATGCAGCAAGAAGGACCGAATCAGCCTCAATCGTAGCTTCCGGCGCGGTCTTTGCCCATTCGACGAGTTCGGAAAGACTAAGACTAGCGTGTTCACCTCCATACGCCGCGTTCTCGTCAATATGAATTACAGGCTGAGAAGCAGCAGCCAGCGCCCTACGAATAAACTACATCGGTTCAAGCAACACAGAGATGACAAGAGACGGCGCACGCTGCAGCAATAGATTGAGTAAGTCCCGTCCCTACGAGCACCGCCGCGAAATGCGTTTCTTGAAGTTCGTCCTCCATCGTTGCCGTCGTCGTCGAGATGAGAGTCGCCACGGCGCTTGTTTGTGGCGAGCCATACGTATTTCCCCGCGTGTCGATCAGGGTTCGTTGTGCTTGACCATGACCTCAGACGCCGACCTCTCGGTTTCGAGCTTGTTCGATGTAAAAGGGAAAATTGCACTTGTGACTGGGGGAGGGTCTGGTATTGGTTTTATGATTGCTAGTGCGTTTGTGCAGAATGGTGCAAAGGTGTATATTGCGTCGAGGAAGGAGGGACAACTCCGTCAGGTCAACTTATTCTCTCAGTGCTTTGTTACGTGGTGGAATTCTAACGTGACATAGGTGAGCAGGCGCAGGAGATATTGAATAAAAAAGGCCCTGGACGGTGTGAATATATTGTTGCGGACTTAAGCGTGAGTGATCCGCTAAGCCCATATGTGTCAGTAACCTATAACTAATACATTGTTGTGAAGTCCAAGGCAGGATGTGATATTCTATGCGATTCGCTCAAGCAACGGGAATCAAAGCTGAATGTTCTAGTCAACAACAGTGGAGCTACTTGGGGTGCCACCATGGAGACTGTTCCGTAAGCACCGTATCCCATACCGCCTCAAGTCTATTCCTATACCATATTTGAATAGGGAGAAAGAAGGTTGGGATCGTATACTAGCGTTGAATGTCAAGAGCCTGTTTTATAGTGAGTACCTCTTTCCAAGCCTCGGCGATAAGAGACTCATCTTAGCCACTAGTGACATCGAACCTCGCCCCACTCCTCCAGAAAGACGCGACAGCAACCGACCCTGGACGTGTAATAAACATATCGAGCACGGGAAGCAAGTCTGCCATCGTGTATGGCGGAGAATCGGTCGGCAAGGGGGTCGGCGTGTGGAGCTGTGAGTTCTAGTCATCGCCGGTTGCGTTCCGACGCTTGAGCCTTTGGCAGACAGCACGAGCAAGGCAGCCGTTAACCATCTAACGAGGACCACCGCCGCTTTTCTTGCACCCAAGTTTATTACGTACGTAGCCATTCATTTCGGCTGGAAAGCAACTTTAACAAGTGCGCAGCGTGAACGCGATTCTTCCGGGCTTCTACCCGTCCAGGGCGACCGCGTCGGCGTTCAAGAACACCGAAGAGATAATAAGGACACAGCCAATGGGTAAGTCCCCCCGAGCTTTGTTTTGAATGTGACTTCACGAGTTACAGGACGCGTGGGGTCACCCCGGGACATGGCGGGGCTGGTTTTGTTCCTTGTGTCTGCTGGTGGGGCGCATATCACAGGCGCGCTGATTGAAACGGATGGCGGAGCACGGATCACAGAAGGCTTGAGGCATAAACTGTAACATATAATTTTTGTGTATTTAATGTACTAGCACAGTGGCAGAGCACAAAGCAGGAAGCAAAGCGGCAGAGCACGTGGATGTGTTTCGGTCTGAAACATCGGAAAGGGATCGGGCCGGAAAGAGAACTCTATCCAAGTCTATCTATCTCAACCACCACGATCCTTGATCCACGCTCCTTCACGCCATGACCGTCCTCGCTGTCTATCAAGCCCTCGCCCCCGGCGCACCCAAATCCACTGTTGCTGCTGCTCTCGATGCTGCCACCAATGCCGGTCTCACCGCCATCAACGACACCGATCGTGCCGCACTCATCCAACTCCTAATTGACGATATCGCCCACACTCGTGCGAGTCAGCCCAGCCGTCTGTCTTCCAAAGGTGAGTTGAGTCCACTACTCTCATTCGCTAGCTAACGCAACGTAGATATACCACAAGCACTGGGTGCTATCAAGTCGCTGGGTCGCGTCGAGGCTGGCTCTCGCGTGATCGCCACACAGGAGGCAGGTCAAAGCCCCCCAGCCAGCAAGTCGTAGCTAATTAATCTTGCCTGCTCAGAACCTGCGCCATTTCCTTGCATTCGCATCGGACCTATCTGCCGCCGATGCATCCAAGCAAGCCATGCGCTGCATGGCCAATGCCCTTCTCCTCATCCCTGCTGGTAGGGACACCTTCGTCGAGATCGAGGGTGACGAATTTTGCACCCGGTTGCTCATCGTACGTCATTCACCTCCACCCCTCCACCGATTTCATTTACTCATTTCATTCCTTGGTGTAGAGCGACAATTCGTCTGCCGAGTACCTCTTCCTCGCCTCTCGCCTACTATTTTTCATGGCGCACACAGACGGGGAATTCATCTCGCGGGTTGTAAGACAACATCGCCTCCCAAACCTTCTCGCACTCGTGAGTCCCTTGTTCCCGATTTCGGGCAGGCGTTTTCTTACTTCTGCCGTGCCGTTTTAGCGCCTCGATACACTCGCATCAGCCGTTCTGAATGAGACGCCCTTGGCAAAAGATGCGCTGTCAGATATGCTCAAGCTCCATTTTACAGTTGTCGCCAAGTATGCTAGAATCGTTGGGGAAGATTCCAACGCTATTCTGGGCGAGTATTGGGATGAGGTGTTTGAGCCGTAAGTTCCTTTTTCGTACATGGTCCTTACTATTTTGGTCCAACATTACTCTTGTCACCTTCGTTTCATTTGTGGTCGCATATACGTACTAACCTGTCAAACAGAACTGCAGCGCCGCTTGTCCGACTATTTCACACTCTCCCTTCGACACCTTCGAATCCTCTGGCAGCCCCCCTAACATACGCCATCCATGCTTTGTTGAACGTCCCTATCGCACCCTACGCACATATATGGTTCTCGGACTCGGCTAACACCCAAGTGTCGAACTCTTCGCCACGGACGAGTCGATCGAGCTCAAGCGGCGCAGCACAATCCCCGCGTCCGAGCTTTGGTGCCGATAAGCCCCTTCCAGGAGGATCTGCCATTGACTCCCCGACGGGAAGCGGGAGCGGAAACGGCGGAGGAAGCCCTCTTGCGCGTGCTCTCAACCTATTGAACCGCAAATCGTCGCCCCCTCGGTCGCCTAAACCCTCTGCACCTCAAGATTCCGCTCTCCGAGCACTATCTCTACTAAGCTCGACACTAGCTGTGTATTTCCCTGGAAACACGGATGTGGATGATAATTCGATAAGGACCTTAGCGAGGGCAAGGGGTGTTGTTGTGGACGAGCTGATTCCGCCGCTAGCTGCGCTTTTGACGAGGCTATTGACTGATGCTGGAGCAAAAGCGAGGGTTAGCGCGGTTATATTTCCCGCCGATTTGTGAGTATTCTGGAATTCGGAATCTGTTTGTTTGAAATGGGAAACTAATAATGGCATACAGAGACCGGAGTAGCCCGCTTGAGAAGCGAGACGATTTCTTGGGGAGATGTATTAGGCTTATGGCGGCCGTGTATTATCCTACACTCAAAGACGCTATTGGAGAGATGTTATTTGTTGTTTGTGGGTCAGATGGTACGTCTTCAGCCTGCTTCCCTCATAACGCACCTCATGTTTTGGGTTTCTCTTTAGGACAAGCGCTATCAGCTGCGATTGGATACGGCAACGCTGCTGGATTTTTGTATAACAAGGGGATTATGGCACCCCCACCAGCTTCGGCGGGTGGAGAAGACGTTAACCCTATAACTGGTTAGTTTTACTTCTCTGATGCGATGTATCGAATCTAACTGTACCTTACCCCTCCTACTCATAACTTGTTCTACCCGACTCAATTCATCTCATCCTCTTCCATCACATTGCAGGCACGACCGAATCACAATCCGGACCCGACCTCTCCGAAATGACCGAGGAAGAGAAGGAGCGCGAGGCCGAACGTCTCTTTGTCTTGTTCGATAGGATGGAGCGTATGGGGATGGCGAAGAATCCGATTCGGGAGGCGTTTCAGAGTGGGAAGTTCCAAGACTAAAATCGCTCTTTTATATCATACCAGGAGAGAGATATGTAGGAATGTTAGGAACGCGGGGAAGAGGGAGGGACTGCATATACGAATAATTCGAGGAGTAGGAGGGGTGTAGGATTTGATGTTTGATGTTCATGTTACGATAATGACTTCTCTTTGCCTGTTGCCTGTTGTTCTTGTGATTGTTTTTGTTCTTAATGTTGATGTCGATATTGACTAATTCACGATACCACTCTATTTATGCCCAATCTGATAAACCTTTTAATCTTTAAACATTCAATTTCATTGAATTTGCACGAAAATCTATGCTCTAACACATCCGCATCCAAATCCGCCACCCTAGCTAACTAAACCTCCGTAAAAGCGCGATACAAGACTAACCCCTCTCCACCCGCTTCGAACTTCAAACCCACACCAGCGCCTGCAAACCAGACCTCTCCCTCGGCTTTAATCTCATGCCTAGTTTCTTTCCCGCCCTCGGTATAGACGATTGTTCCGGTCCCGGATGTGACGATGAAGATGCTTGGTCCTGCGAGGGCGCGGTGGGAGGCTGATTTGGATGCTGGTACGTTTGTGAGGAGGACGGAGAATTCGGAGATCGGGGGGTCGTAGAGGGTTGTGTAGGAATCTGGGGAGCTGTTACACGGATATCTTAGTCAGTGCTGAAGGGTGGGAGGTGAGGGTGGGGTGAGGGGATGTACCTCGAGCCGCTGGGGAAGGGAAGCGGTTTCATGCGTTGGGCGTCGGCTGATCCGTAGTTGTATGTTAACATCGAGACGAGGGTTGGTACGTCTCGTAGTTTTGGCGTTAAACCGGCGCGGACGACATTATCTGTAAAATCACATCGAATATATCAGTATTTAATTTCGAACAAGAGAGGGGTGTTTGTTTTACCTGACGTGGCCATGCACTCGATGATATCTGTCCCATTCAAAATGAGTTCTTCAAACGCATATAGAGCAAGGTTTGGGACTCACCGCCCGAAATATACGCGTGCGGCTCATCCGCCTGGAGGAACATCGCCTCTCCCTCCACAAGCTTCACGACATTCAACAAAAACACGCAAAACACACCCACATCATTCGGATACTGCTTCACCAACTCCTGCGTCAACTCCGCCACATCCTGCTCCGCCTCCGTCGCCCCACCCATTTCGTACCTCTTCACCAATTTGTCGAGCGACGATTCGATGCTAGCGTCCGAAGCCCGCATAAGCGCGTTGAAGACGTCGCGGAGGGCTCCTTTGGGGTCTGAGGGTGTTGGGGTGGATAGGGCTTTCATGGCTGAGATGGGGATTAGGGAGGCGAATTCCGGGACGACGGTTAGGAATGTTGAGATTTCGGAGAGGGGGCGGAAGTTGCAGAAGCCGGAGAAGGGGGTGATGGCGATGGCCATTTCAGGCTGAGGACGTAGTTGTGAGTTAGGTCTTATATGTTGGTATTGCTATGGGAGAATGGGCGCGAGTGCCGGGGTGGTAAATTGCTTACTTTGTGGTTTCCATCTGGTTAAAGGGTGTAAGTTGGGCGACGGGGGTTGTGAGAGAGCAAAGGAGGGGCAAACCTTTATAGATCTCTGGTCGGTCCTTATGTAGCTTCTGGGCGAGCTCCTTGTTCGGGTGGGCTTGGATGCTGAGTGCCTTCTTAATGGCGAGGACCTTGAACAAGAATGGTAGATCGCCGCCAAACTTTTCCTTAATAGCGTCGCCCAGTAGCTCAGGATGGGCTTGAATATGATCGTATAGCTTCACTCCAGTTGATTGGAGCTTCGAGGGTAGAGTAGGATGCGTGCCCATCCACAACTGAGGACAAATCAGTCAAGCGCCATAGGCAGACAGAGTGGACGTGCCTCTGAATAGGGCTTGTTCTCGTCTAGGTGAAAGTCTGGATCGGCACACGCATATAGCCCCGCCTTGGAGGTCTTCCCGGTCTTTCCCCAGTCATACGAATTGGCGCCGGCGATCAATCGAAAGACAGACATGATGGCGGGAGATGTTTGTTGGGTGATGACAAAAGATCAGCCAAGGCTTATGTCATCGGAGACGTGTCCAGCTGAGTCATCAGCGCTTAAGATATTGGCCAGCTGTACGCGACGTGGCCATCATCGCTCGACGACGACATGGCCCAGTACAACTACGAGGGCGGGCTCGCCGCCTACTTCATTCTGACATTTCTCTCATTAATACTTGTGCCCCTCACCCTCTCCTTCCGTTCCTCGTCAGGTTAGTCACATCCACGCCGATTTACCACTCGCTCACGCTCCTTCTAGGTTCCCGGAAGACTGCTACGTGCAAGTGCCCAGAATGCACACAAAAAGAAGAGCGACTTAAAAAGTCGCAGGGCATGTCTCCTCTGAAGTTTGGCGCAAAGTACGTTACTTGTGCTCGTTGTCTGTGTTGAGCTCATTTGTTTGTAGGTTGTGGATCACTATTGCACTCTGGGCTCTATTTGGTGTCGTGGCGTACTATGCTGCCACTGTAAAGTCGGACACTAAGGTCTACAACCCCTTCGAGATCCTCGGTATTAAAGCTGTATGTATCATCACTTGTTTTGTGTGCTGGTGCTCATCATCTATTCCAGGGCACGAGCGAGAAGGACATCAAGCGTCACTACAAGAGGCTTTCCGTCAAATTGTATGCTCTCAACCTATTCCCCTCATTCATGACGTCTGACCATGATTACTAGCCACCCCGACAAGGTCAAGCTCGCCGTGAACCAGACCATGGAGTCCGTCGCCTCCCACTTCGTCGAGCTTACAAAGGCATACAAATCGTGAGTAATTACCCATCCCTGTCCTACCATACTTACACTCGTCTAGGTTGACTGATGAGACTGTCCGTCAAAACTTGGAGCAATACGGTCACCCCGATGGCAAGCAAGAGTTCAGCGTTGGCATCGCCATCCCTCACTGGATCGTCGAGGGCAAGAATTCGATCTGGGTCCTCGGCTTCTACGGTCTTGTCTTCATGGGCGCTCTCCCGCTCGTTGTCGTACGTGTTCTAGTCATTTTATTTTCTGAAGGCGTACTTAAATGCATGACAGGGTCGCTGGTGGTTCGGGTCGCGTGGCCTCACCAAGGACGGTGTACACGGAAGCACTGCGTCTCTGTTCTTCAAGGCTGTCACGGATGACGCTTCGATCGACGACCTCGTCAGCCTCCTCAGCCGTGGTTTCTCCACAGAGGACAAGGCCGCTCCTCATAAAGTCGCTCACTCGACCACTGTTGAGGATGATTTGAACGGACTTGAGACCGAGATCAAGGTGACTTTGGGTGCCAGGTGGGCGGCTGTAGCGAAAGTGAGTCTCCGTCTCAATCTACACACATAGAAATTAATTATGGCATATTTTAGACTGCCAAGGTTCCGGAAGCTAGGCGCGCTCTTGTTCTATTGTACGCACACCTCCTGCGCCTACCAGTCAAGAACGAGACCCTCCAAAAAGGTTCGTCCCCCCTCCCGCCCTCGTCAAATTTACACGTTCCTAACCCCTCCTCGCAGAACAATCCGCCCTCATCCTACGCACCCCGTCCCTCCTCACCTCGCTCCTCACCATGACCCTCTCCCGAAACTGGGCCGCCTCCTCCCTCCAACTCATGCACCTGCACGCCTACCTCGCGCAAGCCGTCCTCCCCTCCCCCGTCCTCGACTCCCCCTCCACCGCGCTCCTCCAATACCCCAACGTCACACCCACCGACACCGCCCGCATCCGCTCCAACGACGTTCGCGAGCTCTTATCCACCGTCAAAGACGAATCCGTCAAGAGCGGCGTCAAAGCTGCTGCTGAGAGTGCTGGGAGACTCGAAGTTGTGGATGCCAAGTTTAAGGTTATTGGAGAACGGATTGTGACGCCGAATGCGATTGTGAATTTGGTGTTCCGGGCGAGGGTTGTTCCAAGGCTTGGGGAGGGTGAGAAGGAGGAGGAGAAAGAGGAGAGTGTGGATGAGGCAAAGGCACGGGCGAAGGAGCTTGGGGAGCGGGAGGATACGTTTTTGGCGAGCAGGCATGAGAGTGAGCCGCTTGAGGAGGGTGAGGAGGTTGTTAGGTGGGCGCATGCGCCTAGGTGGCCCGAGGTTAGTCCCCCACCCGTCATTCACTATAAATATTTATTGATGTGCGTGTTGGATGTAGAACCGCAAGCCCTCTTGGTGGGTCATGATCTGCAACCAGGCCGGCGACAAAGTTATCTTCGGTCCTCAAAAATTCTCCGACGTCCCGCTCGCTTCTTCTACTGGTACTGGATCCAAGTTCGCTGGTGGACGACTATACAAGCTCCAATTCCAGAGCCCGCCGAATGTCGGAGGTTATGCGTTCCGCGCGGTATTTGTTAGCGATACGTTTGTGGGGGATGATCTCGCTATGGATATGAACGTACGTCTTGTTACCTTATGTTCATTTTTTGTCGGACGCTGATTATGTGTTTGGGTTGGATAGTTGACCGTCGAGGATGTCTCGGCTTTGACCACTGAGGAAGCTGGCGCCGAAGATGAGATCTCCGATCCGGATGAGGATACCTTGGCCGGCCAGATGGCAGCTATGAGGGGCGGAGCCGTGAAGCGGATCGTCAGCGATGATGAGGACGAGAGCGACACGGATGGAGATGAGAGTGATAGCAGTGATAGTAGCGATAGCGATTAGATTTGGGGTGTAGTGTAGAGGGGCTGGGAGTAGGAAGGAGAGGGTGTGGTGTCTAAAATTTGTTTCCTGTTTCCTGCTTTTGGTTCGTGGAGTGTGTGCAGGTATGAGTAGAGAGTGTACTCGAATATATGCGCGTAATCTGTGAGATGCTGGCGAACCTTGCGTGATAATTAGTTCTTGATGGAGCTGGACTTATTTCAACGACAAGTGGAGTGGAACAGAATATTGTGGTATTGAAACAACAAGGCGAATACAAGCGTGTTCAAGAGCAAATAAATAAAGGCAGACGCGAAGAGCATTTATATCATCGACACGAGACGCGACAAGGAGATGCAAAATGAAAGATTCAGCTCGTATATGCACCCACATTTCGCTTCCCCACCCGGTATATACGTGCGAAGCTGAAATTGCTTAGGTGGCAAGACTCTTTAACTAAACCACAAGCAATAATCAATTTCTCAGCCGTAAATTGCTTGAACAAGCCGGATGGCTCACCGTTGCCTTCACTGACGCTGCGTCCGGTCGTGCAGACGGGTCGTGATTCCAGCAAGTGAGAAGAAGTGCCCACAAATCGTCGGCCATCCCTTTAGACACATGCAGCTCCTTGGGACGTCTCGGGGGCTCTCGTAGGTGGATAGCACGATACACCCCAAAATCGTTTTGGTATTCGGCGTATGGTACGTCGCCAGTCAGGATTTCCTACACGGGGGTCAGTCTAGTCCCCTAGGGCAATAAAGATAACGCGATGACGTACAAGCATCGTCTAGTGTCAATCTACTCAGTATTGAATGATTTACGAGCGAACAGATAGGCGCACCATGCCAAGCGCATATATATCCGTCTGTTTGTTCCTCATAGCAGGGGTCTGTTCAGGCTCGTCTCCAGTGTCTTCTCTTGGCTGGAAAAGTTCAGGCGCCTAAGAAGTGGCTATAAGTAAGCAGCCAAACCCTAAGCGAGTACACACCATCCAACGTAGTATTCCCTCGCCCGGTCTTGTTGTTGTTGAGAACCGAGGCGAGGTACCGGGTAGCATTGCATATGCAAAGTCGTTGATCTTGAGTATACCGTCATCCGATACGAGTACGCTGTTCTGAACGAAGGGTTTGGTAAGTTTAAATCTCGCGAGACAGATGAGGGAATGCCAGGAGACCCACTGCCTGGAGAGCACCATGGACCTGTGGCCTCCGCGTCAGCCTAAGGCAGGTGAGTCGGCAATATTGGAAACACTTGCCATCTCAATACTGTGAAGGTACGTCACGCCCGAAACTAGCTGAATACACTGAACGGGGGCTATGAGATGGTGAGATAAATAATAGCGCTGGACATACCAGTGGGTAACGTTTGACATCAGGCACGACAGTTTCCACGTATTCCTGTAGATCTCCGTGTTCCCTCCATCGAGAAACCATGCCCAGCCCACCCTGGAAAACAACAAGTCCCAGTAGTTCTTGGACATTGACATGGTGGAGCCTTGACCAGATATATATCTCCCAAACTGCTTGCTAGTGGGCGTGGGCGTCTTTAGTTCATACCAAAGTGGCATAGGGATAGACAGGAGCTACCTGTAAAGCTCTGTTGGCGTTTTTCTTCAAACCACCTACGCGAAAGGTCTTGAGTGCGATGATGGTGCCGTTAGCCATCACCATGCGCCGCATATCACTGATACCGTTCGAAGCAATCACCGTCGAGCTTTGATTAGGGTCAATCGACGAAGTGAGATCGACGCATCCCTGTTCAACAAGACACTCAAAGATATCCTGAACAGGCTGCCAAGCTATATTCAGGCCAATATCGGTTGACAATCGTTGTGCGATGCGTGCTTACCATTTTACTAGTCACTTTGTCAAACGAGGGCTTGTTCTGTTGTATACATATCAGCAAACACAAATGGGCAACATATCTGACCGAGGCAAGTACTTGCCTCGGTTATCATATTAAACGAGGACGGGCGCTGGAGGATTGGGATGGTAAAGCCATATATGGAAGGCGGCGAATAAGGTGCTCACCCTGGTACTAGCTATCATGTCAACCGAGGGAGCCCTCGGTAGTGCTTCCCATACGTGAACGGTTCTATCGTAAGAACCAGAGACGATGCGGGTGTTGTCAGGCGAGAATGCCACCGACAGAACTTTATCGGTATGTCCCCTACGTGGCTCGCCCATGGGAGTACCGTTGCGTGTGTCCCACATGCATACGGTCTTATCCGCCGAGGCAGAGACGATGTGTGTGTTGTCGGACGAGAACATCACCGACTGGACGACGTCGGTATGTCCCTGAAACGGCTCGCCTATAAGAGCACCGGTGCGTGCATCCCACAAGCGGATAGTATTGTCGCCCGAGCCAGAGACGAGGCGGGCGCTGTCGGACGAGATTGCCACCGAGTAAACGTGGCCCGTATGTCCTGTGAGTGGCTCTCCTATGGGAGAACCGGTGTGCGCGTCCCACATGCGGATGGTCAAGTCACCTGAACCGGAGACAAGGCGAGTGTTGTCGGGCGAGAACACCACCGACCAGATAGGGCCGGTATGTCCCTTAAGTGGCTCGCCTATAGCAGCACCAGTGCGTGCGTCCCACATGCGGATGGTCTTGTCACTTGAGGCAGAGACGAGGCGCTTGCTGTCGGACGAGAATGCCACCGAGTAGATATAGCTGGTATGCCCCTTAAGCGGCTTGCCTAGGAGTGTGCCAGTGTAGGTGTCCCACACGCAGATAGTGTTGTCGTCCGAGCCAGAGGCTATGCGAGCGTTGTCGGGCGACCAGGCTACTGATCGAACCCAACTAATATGACCCTTCATGGGTCCTAGAACGAGTCCTCCATTATCTATATCCCACACACGGATGAGCCCGTCCCACGAGCCAGAGACAACGCGGCTCCCATCGCCTGATATTGCGATTGATTCGACTTGGCCGCCTACATCCATTCGTATCAAAGGTGCTGCATTTGTGGCAGCCATTGCGAAGCCAGGCTATCTTGGGCGCTTGATGACGTAGTGCAGCGGGCGGGAGCAAAAGGCAACTGAGCGGGGGCGTTTATTTGGCTGCAAGTATTACGACAATAGGAGGTGGAGAGTCGAGTGGCCGTCGAGGGCAAGGGTGTAGTGGTGAGCCGAACATGCGGGTCCCATGCAGCTGCCTCACGAAATAGGTTACATTATCCTGGGCTTACTGTAACCACAACCACGGTCACACCTTGTTTAGAATATCGTTACTTACTGGAGGAAGCGCTTGCGTGGGCGGGCCAGGCTGAATCACCTTGCTCCCTGGAGTTGGATGTATAAGTATGTACCTATCCCAATAGAATTCGCCCTTCGATTGGTTGTCGTAGATCAGCTGCACGCAGCAGAAAAAGAATGTGATTCAATTTGTAGGAACAAGGTGTTGGCACTCAAAGAGCTTTCATCTAATCCTCCGGGGGTTTAGCTAAATATTAAAGCCTCACGCACATTCCAACCCAGGGCATCAACCCGCTCGGGGCTGCTAGAAAATGGGAGGGAAAGTGACTACATGATATTGTAAGCCGATATCCTTCTGGTGCTCTGTATATGCTGTTCTCCAAGCGTTCAATGAGTAGTTTATCAGTCGACTTGCGTGTTTAAATCCTGCTAACTAAGTTTACACTACCGAGACTCTAGCCTTTGGTGTTTCAAAGGGAACACGCCCTCGGGCGAAACACCTAAAGCGCTTATATGCGATTGAAATAAACGGAAGCTGCGCTATCGCTATTGGAACAGATGCACACATGTGGGTTCATCCTCGATCCGCTCTTTCAAAGTGATTTACCTATGCGTCCTGAATCAAACCAAGTACGTAGTTTACACACATGGGTAGTTCCGAGAATCAAATAACGAAATATTGAAGTTTCGACAATGCCAACTTCGTGGGCGTGCGATCTGGAATGCACAAAGTGCGACAAAGGCAACAGTAGTTATGTGCGTACTAAGAAATACAGGTAAATTTGGATACATGTTTGCACTAAACTATGGATATTGTCTCATTGAAACAACAAGGCGAATTTTGTGCTCAATCACAAATAAATGAAGGCAGGACGCAAAGAGCATGTATAGCAGAAGCAAAAAAGGCGACAAGGTGACGCAAAATGAAAGATTCAACTCCTATATGCAATCGTGTTTCGCTTCACTGTTCGATAGTTACCCGCGAGACTGAAATTACTCAGGCGGCAAGACTATTCAGCTACACAAGCGATAAAGCATATCTTAGTGCCAAGGCTGACGCTGCGTCTGGTCGTGCAGACGGGTCGTGGTTCCAACAAGCTAGAAGAAGCGCCCATAGGCTGTCGGTTATCCCTTTCGACACATAGAGCTCCTGCGGGCGTTTTGGGGGCTCTTGCAGATGGATAGCACGATACACCCCAAAATCATTTTGATATTCGGCATATGGCATGTCGCCAGTCAGGACTTCCTATGCGGGGTTAGACGCTTAGGTCACCAACGATAACGCAACGACATACTAGCACTGTCTAGTGCCAATCTCTTCAGTACTGAATGATTTATCAATGGATCAGGTGGACGTACCATCCCGAGCGCATATACATCCGTCTGTTTGTTTCTCATCGCAGGAGTCCGCGCAGGTTCGTCTCCGGCGTCTTCCTTTGGTTGGAACAGTTCAGGCGCCTGAGGAATAGGCGTAAGTAAGCAGCCAAGTCCCCAAACCGGGTACACACTATCCAACGTAGCATTCCCCCGCCTAATCTTGTTGTTGCTGAGAACCGCGGCGAGGTATCGGGTAGCATTGCATATGCAAAGTCGTTGATCTTGAGTGTACCGTCATCGGACACTAGTACGTTGTTCTGAACAAAAGCTTTTGGGTTAAGTCTCGGGAGACAGATTAGTGAGTACTAAGCGACCTACTCCCTGGAGATTTCCATGGACCTGAGACCTCTGCGTCAGCCTCGCGCATGCAAATCGGCGACATCGGGGCCACTTACTATTTCAATGCTGTGAAGATACGCCACACCCGAAGCCAGCTGAATACACTGAACAAAGGCTATGAGATGAAGAAATTAGATAGTAGACCTAGACATACGAGTGGGAAACGCTTAGCGTCGGGTCCGACTGCTTTCACGTATTTCTGTAGATTGCCATGCTCCCTCCATCGAGACACCATGCCTAGCTCGCCCTGGAAGACGACAAGGCCCAATAATTCTTGAACGTTAACATGGCGGGGTTTCGACTAGATATATATCTCCCAAACCGCTTGCTAAAGGGCGTGAGCGTCTTTAGTCCACATCAAGGTGAGCCCAGGGGCAGAAAGAACCTACCTGTAGAGCTTTGTGACCGTTTGCCTTCAAAATATCTACGCGAAAGGTTTTAAGTGCGGTGATGTTGCCGTTGGCCATCGCCATGCGCCGCACGTCGCTGATACCGTTCGATGCAATCACTGTTGAGCTTAGATTCGGGTCAAAGGACGAAGCGAGATCGACGCATCCCTGTCCAACAAGACAATCCAGTATATCCTGAACAGACTACCAAGCTATATTAAGACCAATATCGGTCGACTATAACTATGAGCTACGTGCGTACCGTTTTACTAGGCACCATGTCGAACAAGGGCTTATTCTGTGGTATGGAGTTAACAAACACAAACGGGCAACGTGTATGATCGAGACTCGCACTTACTTCGGCTGTCGTGTTGAATGAGGACGGACTCTACGGGGTTGGAATGGTCAAACCACGCATGGAAGGCGGCGAACAAGCTGCTCACCGCTGTACTAGCTATCACATCAACTGAGGGAGCCCTCGGCAACGCTCCCCATACACAAATGATACTATCATCAGAACCGGAGACGATACGAGTGTTATCGAGCGAGAATGCCATCGACAGAACGCCGCCGGTATGTTCTCTTAGCGGCTCGTCTATGCCCGCACCGGTGCGTGCATTCCACACGCGGATGGTTGTGTCCTCCGAGCCAGAAACGATGCGGGTGCTGTCGGTCGAGAATCCCACCGACCAGACAATGTCGGTATGTCCCTTGAGCGGCTCGCCTATAGGAGCACCGGTGAGTGCATCCCATATGCGGATGGTCATGTCATCCGAGCCAGAGACGATATGTGTGTTATTGAAGGAGAATGCCACTGACCGGATAGCGCCAGTATGTCCCCTTAGCGGCTTGCCTATGGGGGTACCGGTGCGTGCGTTCCACATGCGGATGGTCCTGTCCTCCGAGCCAGAGACGAGGCGTGTATTGTTGGGCGAGAACGCCACCGACATGATAGCGTTTCTATGTCCTATGAGCGGTTCGCCTATGGGAGTGCCGGTGTGTACGTCCCACATGCGGATGGTCTTGTCCCCCGAGCCAGAGACAATGCGAGCGCTGTCAGGAGAGAACGCCGTTGAGAAGACCTGGCCGTTATGTCCATCGAGCGGCTGACCCAGGATGGCGCCAGTGTAGGCGTTCCACACGCAGATAGTCCTGTCGTCCGAGCCAGAGACTATGAGAGTGTTGTCAGGCGACCAGGCTACTGATTCAACCCAGCCGGTATGGCCCTTCATAGGTCCTAGAACAAGTTCTCCATGATCTATATCCCACACCCGGAGGTGATTATCCCTTGAGCCAGAGACAACACGGGTGCCATCGTGTGATATTGCGATCGAGTCGACTGCGCTGCTTACATCTATTTGTATCAAAGGTGCTGCATCTGTGGCAGCCATTGCGAAGTCGGGCTATCTTGGGTGCTCGATGACGTAGGAAGGCAAATGGGAGTAAAAGGCAGCTGAGAGATGATCGTTATTTAGCAATAGGTGTCGGAAGGCACAATGGCGCATTGGGAAAATGTCGGAAAATTAGTAAGCGCTCAGAATCCACCGCTGGATTTCAGAATCGAGTCTAAATGCTTATAATTGGATTGAAATAGGAAATCTCACTCTGTGTGACATAGATATCCTGAAATTCAGGTTGAAATTCAAGATTTTAGGGAGGTTGAAAAGACGGCAGATTGCTAAACAAGGGCTGTTTTCTGTGCAAAATAGCACATCTTCCATGTATAGCGGATCTCAATTTTTGGGTTAAATCGTCCCAAAAGGGGAATCCCAAAACTGGATCTCACTTTTTGGGGTTCCCCTTTTGGGGAGATTTGACCTGAAATTCGCTACGTATCTTGAAATTTCAAGATTTCATCCCAAATTTTGGGACATTCACTTTTTGTAGAGTCATGTATGTAAATCCATAATCGGCCCCAAAAGTGACAACTCTGAATGCCCCTAATGAGATTGCAATCACATTACAACAAATTACCTGCGCCTAGACGCTTGAAAGGTACGCGCCAATTTGCTGATGGCCTGGCGAGCCGACATACAAACACTGCATTGCATCATCAAGAGACTTGACCTTACACTAACCATAACCACGGTCGCACCTTGTTCACAAGGAGCTTGTTTTCGCTCGGCGCAAAACTAGTAAATCGTTCAAAACAGGTTCTATTTATTCACTTGTCATTCTGATAAAAGCTCTTTGTACATTCGGTTTATTTGGCCCGTAAGATCACTGCAAGCAGAGACAAACATATGTCCTTCGTGCTCGGTTCTTCACCTACAAAAACAGCGTCTCTAACCCCTCTCTAAATAAAACAATCCGCCCTCATCCTATAGACACCATCCAACCTCACCTCGTGCCCCGCCATGACCCTCCCCAGAAACTGAGCTGTCTCCTCGCTCCAACTCATGCACCTACACCCCTGCCTCGCCCAAGCCGTCCACCCCTCTCCCGTTCCCGACCCTCCCTCCCTGCCACCGCACTCCTCCAATACTCAAACGTCACGCCCACCGACACGACCCGCATCCGCTCAACGACGAGGCCGCCAAGAGCGGCGTCGAAGCTGCCTCCGAGCGCACTGGAAGACTTAATGTCCTCGCTGCGAAGTTTAAGATTATTGAAGAACGGATTGTTACGTTAAATGCGGTTGTGAATTTGGTTCTGCATGCGCAGGTTGTTCCGAGTAGGGTAGGGTCAAAAGTAGAAGGGGGATTTGGGTGGATGAGGCTAAGGCACGGGCGAAGGAGCTTAGTGAAAGGGGTGGATATGTTTTTGGCGATTATGCATGAGAGTGAACCGCCTGAGGAGGGTGAGGAGATTGTTAGGTGGACGCATACGTAGTGAGGCAAACAGAAGCAAAAGGCAGTTGAGGGGATATTTATTTGGCTGCGGGTATTACGACAGCGGACGAGCCGAACGTGCGGCCACATCAAGAAACGTTATATCTTATAGTAACTACAACCACAGCCGCACCTTGTTCACAAGGGGCTTACAGAATTCTCGTTCGATACAAAACTAACACATAGTTCAAAGCATGTTCCACCGAGTTATCATTTGGTGAAAGCTCCTCACATATCTGGGCTAATTGACCTGTAAGATACTACACAGCGTCGGACGCATATATCCTGCGCGCCAGAGTTGCACTAGACTGAGCCTTTTGAATCCTTCAATAATGTTAATCCACCTTTGCACCGCGGATCTATACATGTTCAGTTATTGGTGAACCCGGAATTGCACGTCTCGTTCGTTAGTAATTTTATGTCTCGATGAGGGATACGCGTGCACTGTATATCACATTTATGTAACAGGGCATTGAATCATGCGATAGATGCCAGCAACAAGACAAATTTAGGGGTGCTCAAGTACGAATAAATAAAACCGGACGCAAGGGGCATGCATAGCAGAACCAAGAAAGACGACAGGGCGGCACAAAGTGAAAATTTCAGCTCCTAAGTACAGTCACATTTCGCTTCACTATGAAATGAATACCCGTGGGGCTGAAGTTACTCAGGCGGCAAGACTCTTCAGCTAAACCACAAGTGATAATCAATTTATTAGCCGTAAATTGCCTAAACGAGTCAGATGACTCACCGTTGCCTTCACTGACGCTGCGTCCGGCCGCGCAGATGGGTCGTGATTCCAGCAAGTTAAAAGAAGCGCCCATAGATCTTCGGCTATTCTTTTCGACACATGCAACTCCTTCGGGCGTTTTGGAGGCTTTCGCAGGTCGATAGCACGATATACCCCAAAGTCGTTTCGGTATTCAGCGTACGGCACGTCGCCAGTCAGGATTTCCTATGCGGGGTTAGACGTCTAGGGCAATAAAGACAACGCGATGACATACTAGCATTGTCTGATGTGTGAACCTATTCAGTATTGAACGATTTCTGAACGATTTGGATGGACGTACCATTCCAAGCGCATATACGTCCGTCTGCTTGTTTCTCATTGCAGGAGTCCGCGCAGATTCGTCTTCGGCGTCTTCCTCCGACTGGAAGAGTTCAGGTGCCTAAAAAGTAGCCATAAGTAAACGGCCAAGTCACAACTGAGTGCGCACCATCCAGCGTAGCGTTCCCCCGCCTAGTCTTGTCGTTGCTGAAAGTCGAGGCGAAGTATCAGACAACATTGCATATGCAAGGTCGTTAATCTTGAGAATACCGTCCTCGGATACTAGTATGTTGTTCTGGACAAAGGGTTTTGAGAGGCTTAAATCTGGCGAGACAGTTGGGGGAGTGTTAAGAGACCTACTGCCTGGAGATTACCGTGGATCTGGGATATCGGCGTCAGTCTCAGGAAGGTGAATCGGCGACATTGGAGACTCTTACTATTGCGTTATTGTGAAGATATGCCACGCCTGAAGCCAGCTGAATACACTGAATGAAGGCCATGAGACGATGAAGGTAACTAACAGTGCTGGACGTACCATTAGGAAGCGCTTGGCATCGGGCCCAACTGCTCCGATGTATTTCTGCAGATCTCCGTGTTCCCTCCACCGAGACACCATGCCCAGCTTACCCCGGAAGACAGTAAGTCCCATCAATTCCTGGACGTTGACATGGCGGAGCCTCGACCAGATATATATCTCCCAAACCGCTTGCTACAAGGCATTGGTGTCTTCAGTCTAAATCAGGATGGAGCTGGGGACAGATAGAGACTACCTGCAGAGCTTTGTCGCCTTTTGCCTTCAAAATATCCATGCGAAGAGTCTTGAGTGCGATGATAGTTCCGTTGGCCATCACCATGCGCCGCACGTCGCTGACACCGTTGGACGCAATCACTGTTGAGCTTAGATTGGGGTCGATGGACGAAGTGAGGTCGACGCATCCCTCTTCAATAAGACACTCAAACATCTCCTGAACAGACTACCAAACTATATTAAGGCCAACATTGATCGACTAACCGTGGGCCAGGCGCGTACCGTTCCATCAGTTACTGCGTCAAACGAGAGCTTGTTCTGTTGTACGCTTATCAGCAAATACAAGCGGGTAACGTATGTGGTTGAGAGTAGCATTTACTTTGGTTGTCATATTGAATGAGGACGGGCACTACGGGATAGGGATGGTTAAGACACGCATGGACGGCAGCGAATCATGTGCTCACCGCAGTACTAGCTATCATGTCAATCGGGGGTGACCTCGACAGCCCTTCCCATACACAAATGGTACCATAAGAACCGGAGACGATGCGAGTGCTGTCGAGCGAAAATGCCACCGACGAGACTCCCCTGGAATGTCCTAGCGGTTCGCCTATAAGAGTACCGGTGCGTGCATCCCACATACGGATGGTCCCGTCGTCCGAGCCAGAGATGAGGCAGGTGCTGTCAGACGAGAACACCACCGACTGGACAGTGCGGGTATGTCCCTTGAGCGACTCGCCTATAAGAGCACCGGTGCGTGCGTTCCAGATCCGGACGGTCTGGTCCTTTGAGCCAGATGCGATGCGGGCGCTGTCGGGCGAGAATGCCACCGAGTAGATGAAATCGGTGTGCCCTGTGAGCGGTTCTCCTATAGGAGCACCTGTGCGTGCGTCCCATATGCGTATAGTCATGTCAGACGAGCCAGAGATAATGAGGGCGCTGTCGGGAGAGAACGCCACCGAGTAGACATAGCCGGTATGTCCTGTGAGCGGTTCTCCCATAGGAATACCGGTGTGTGCGTCCCACATGCGGACGCTATTGTCAATCGAGCCAGAGACAATGAGGGCGCTGTCGGGAGAGAAGGCCACTGACCACACCAAGCTGTTTTGTCCCTCGATCGGCTGGCCCAGGAGGGCTCCAGTGTAAGCATCCCATAAACAGATAGTCTCGTCTTCCGAGCCGGAGACTATGCGAGTGT
Organism: Ceratobasidium sp. C01; assembly: GCA_025200755.1. NCBI lineage: Eukaryota > Fungi > Basidiomycota > Agaricomycetes > Cantharellales > Ceratobasidiaceae > Ceratobasidium > Ceratobasidium sp. C01. Next base: position 39,232 of record JANWGL010001359.1, read on the forward strand.
TGTCGGGCGACCAGGCCACGGACCGAACCCAACTGGTATGGCCTTCCATCAGTCCTAGAACAAGTTTTCCCGAATCTATATCCCACACACGGACGTGACTGTCCGTTGAGCCAAAAACAACGCGGGTGCCATCGCGTGATATTGCGATCGAGATTACCCCGCCGTCTACCCTTATTTGTTTCAAAGGCGCCGCACCCCTCGTAGCCATTGTGAATTTGGGCTGCCCTGAGCGCTCAATGACGTAGGGAGGCAAATGAGAGTAATGGGCAGTTGAGAGAGGATATTTCTTTGGCTGCGGGTACTGTGTTAGGGTAACAGAAGCTTGGGAATCGAGTGGCGGTCAGGGGTTGCGTCGAGGCGGGTTACGTTACCCCGATAACCACAATAACCACAATCACAGGCGCACTTTGTTCACAACTAGCTTATTTTTGTTCCACGCGAAATTAACACATCTTTCAAAACAGGTACTGTTCAGTTATTATTCTGGCGAAGCTCTTCGGACACTCTGGCTCATTTAACCCGTAAGATAACTACAGACAATCACGCGCATGTATCCTTTGTACCCAGCTCTTCACCCAAAGAATTAGCAAATCGATAAACCCGTAAATCATCATACCGAGACCAAACGCGAGGGAGGGGCCAGTGTAACTAAGACATAAGACCCTTAACGCTCAACGCCCACCCATATTGGCACACAGAATCAAAACGAGCCCACGCACCAGAGTTTGCGCCAGACTGAGCTTTTTGACTCCCCCGCTAATGTCAACTTGGGGGAATTTTTATCGCACCCTGAAGTAACGGAAGTTGGGGGGGGGGCGCGGAATATAACTCATCCCGATGTACGATGTACCAAACGAAGGCGCTTAGGGCAGGGAAATGTCGAAATTGAGAGTAAATAAGATATAAGGAGGTGATGCGGATGACGGTTAAGGTGCCCTCAGGACCGCAGAAGTTGGGTCAACACACGTACTCGAAGGTGCATCTGACTGTTGAGCTTGATAGGGTGATATTGCGTTCATCATCGGGCGCTCGCTCCCACCATCCGCACCGCAGCTAGGCAACCGGAATACGGCTGGCGCGCCGCAAGAAAATCAAACTAAAAGAGTGGGATGGAGGAACGGACCAATGGAGCGCTTGTGGGCGATATATATTTGCTTAAATGGAATAGAATTTGTCTCATAGAAACAGGAAGGCGAATTCAAGTGTACTCAAGAACGAATAAATAAAGGCAGGACACAAAGAGCATATATAATAGAAGTAGGGTAGACGGCAAGGTAAATTAAAACGAAAGCTTGAGTTTGTACATGCGATCGTGTTTCGCTTCCCTCTTCAATAGCCACCTGCGAAGCTGAAGTCACTTAAGCGGCAAGACTCTTCAGCTAAATCACAAGCGATAATCAATTTCTTAGCCGCAAACTACTTAAATGAGCCAGACGACCCACTGTTGCCTTCACTGACACTGCATCCGGTCGCGCGGATGGGTTGTGATTCCAGCAAGTTAGAAGAAGCGCCCACAGATCGTCGGCCATCCCTTTCGACACACGCAGCTCCTTGGGACGTTTCGGGGGCTCTCGTAGGTGAATAGCACGAAACACCCCAAAATCATTTCGGTATTCGGCGTACGGCACATCGCCAGTCAGAATTTCCTACGCGAAGTTGGAACGCGGGGGTCAGATGCTTCGGATACTAAAGCTAACGCGACGACATACTAGCATTGTCTAGTGTGAACTAATTTAGCCTTGAATGATTTATGAACGAATCAGTCGAACATACCATTCCAAGCGCATATACGTCTGTCTGCTTGTTTCTGATGGCAGGAGTCCGCCCAGGTTCGTCTCCGGCGTCTTCCTCTGGCTGGAATAGTTCAGGTGCCTAAAAATAGCCATAAGTGAGCAGCCAAGTCGTAACCAAATACGCACCATCCAGCGTAGCGCTCCCCCGCCTAGCCTTGTCGTTGCTGAAAACTGGGGCGAAGTATCGGGTAGCATTGCATATGCAAGGTCGTTAATCTTGAGAATACCGTCCTCGGATACTAGTACGTTGTTCTGGACAAAGGTTTTTGAGAGGTTTAAATCTCGTGAGACAGTTGGGGGATTGTTAAGAGACCTACTGCCTGGAGATTACCGTGGATCTGGGATATCGGCGTCAGTCTCAGGAAGGTGAATCGGCGACATTGGAGACTCTTACTATTGCGTTATTGTGAAGATATGCCACGCCTGAAGCCAGCTGAATACACTGAATGAAGGCCATGAGACGATGAAGGTAACTAACAGTGCTGGACGTACCATTAGGAAGCGCTTGGCATCGGGCCCAACTGCTCCGACGTATTTCTGCAGATCTCCGTGTTCCCTCCACCGAGACACCATGCCCAGCTTACCCCGGAAGACAGTAAGTCCCATCAATTCCTGGACGTTGACATGGCGGAGCCTCGACCAGATATATATCTCCCAAACCGCTTGCTACAAGGCATTGGCCTCTTCAGTCTGAATCCAGATGGACCGGGGGGCATATAGAGACTACCTGCAGAACTTTGTCGCCTTTTGCCTTCAAAATATCCATGCGAAGAGTCTTGAGCGCGATGATAGTTCCGTTGGCCATCAACATGCGCCGCACGTCGCTGACACCGTTCGACGCAATCACCGTTGAGCTCAGATTGGGGTCGATGGACGAAGTGAGATCGGCGCATCCCTGTTCAACAAGATACCCGAATATCTGCCGAACAGACTGCCAGTCTATATTAGAACCAATGTCCGTCAACTATACTTGTGAGCTACGCGCGTACCATTTCGCTAGTCACATTGTCAAACGAGGGCGCGTTCTGTCGTATGCGAGTCAGTAAGTACAAATGGGCAACGTACGCGATAGGAGGTCGCACTTACCTCGGTTGCCATATTAAATGAGGGTGGACTCTGCGGGATTGGAATGGCTAAGCCACGCATGGAAGTCGGCGAATGACGTGCTGCTCACCGCGGTACTAGCTATCATGTCAACCATGAGTGCCATTGGCAGCACTCCCCATACGCAAATGGTACCATCACGAGAACCGGAGGCGATGCAGGTGCAGTCGGGCGAGATTGCCACCGACCAGATGGCGTAGGTATGTCTCCTCAGCGACTCGTCTATGTGAGTACCGGTACGTGCATCCCACATGCGGATGTCGCCGGCTCTCGAGCCAGAGACGATGCTGGTGCTGTCGGACGAGAATACCACCGAAGAGACCATGTCGGTGTGTCCCTTGAGCGGTTCGCCTATAGGAGCACCAGTGCGTGCGTCCCACATCCGGATGGTCATGTCCGCCGAGCCAGAGACGATACGGGTGCTGTCGAGCGAGAATGCCACTGAATAGATTGAGCTGGTATGTCCTATGAGCGGTTTTCCTATGAGAGCGCCAGTGCGCGCGTCCCACATACGGATGGTCTTGTCATCTGAGCCAGATACAATGCGCGTGGATTTGGGCAAGAGTGCTACCGATCGAACAGCACCGGTATGTCCCTTGAGCGGCTCGCCGATGGGAGCACCAGTGTGTGCGTCCCACATGCGGATGGTCATGTCCTGCGAGCCAGAGACAATGTAGTTGCCGTCGGACGAGAATGCCACCGAATAGACGTAGCTGGTATGACCCTTGATTGGCTGGCCTAAAAGTGTACCAGTGTAGATGTCCCATATGCAGATAGTCTTGTCGTCCGAGCCAGAGGCTATGCGAGCGTTGTCGGGCGACCAGGCTACTGATCGAAGCCGGCCAGTATGGCCCTTCATCGGTCCTAGAACGAGCTCTCCATTGCTTATATCCCACACACGGACGAAATTGTCCTCCGAGCCAGAAACAACGCGAGTTCCATCGCCTGATATTGCGATTGAAAAGACGTCGCTGCCCACATCTACTTGCATTAAAGGCGCCGCTGGAGAGGTGGGAGAGGCAGTATATCCTATAGCGGGTATGGAGGACAGGAAGAGAGAGAGAGGAGACCCCGGAAACCCCGGACAGGACCCCCTGGTCCACCGCATGTGTGGCAGCCATGGTAAAGCCGGGTTATTTTGGATGCTCGATGACATAATGGGGCCAACGGGAGCAAAAGGCGGTTGAGAGAGCTGTTGAGAAAAACTAATTATTTAGCTGCGTGTATTACGATAACCGAAGTTTAACAGTTGAGTGAGCCGAACATCGTCAGGAAAAGTGGTCAAATTTCATCTACATGTATCCATATGGATTTAATTGTATATACAAGTTTCAAAAATTTAGTTACCCCCCCTTATGATACACCTATATTCATCACCCTATGTATTTTATTCATTTAGATTTACATGAATTTACATGGATTTAAGACTGTTTACTAAATTTATAAAACACCTAAACGATTAAACTTCTTAAATCCAGGTAAATTCTCATAAATTCTCTTAAACATGGTTAAATCCAGTAAATCTGGCTAAACTGAGGATGTTACATGAATAAAAAACCTGCTTTTTCCTGACGATGCGGCCTCATCAAAGAGGGTTACTCAGCAAAATCCCTGTTGGCTCCGGAGAGCTCCGGAGAGCTCCAGAGCGCTGGAGCACATGGAG
>JANWGL010001361.1:0-10439 GCA_025200755.1 Ceratobasidium sp. C01
TCAGGAAAAATGTGGGGGTGTAATATAACCCCAGATCATTATTTAGTGTAATTTAGCCTAATTTACCTGGATTTATGAAATTTAGTAAATTTCATGTTATTCAGCACTCTCTGTTAATAGCAGGATAAATTAGACCTCTTCCGGGAGACCCCAATTTGAAATGTACCATAAAAGGGTACTAATCCTCACATCTCCAAATCTTCAATCAGAACCAAATTTGGTCAAGAAATGACTGAGAAATAAGCAAAACAAGTGCCAAAATCAGAAAAGACTCGCGTCTCCGCGAGAAAAATGCGATTTTCTCCATGATTTACTGGACAATTTCAAATCTGAGAATGCTTACATAACTTTCAGAACGGGCCGCATCTTTTATAAAATTTGAAATTCATCCATATTTGGTATATTTTCATTTCCAATTTGATCAATTTTTTGAACCAGCCAGCCAAATCTTATCCCCTGTTGCCCAAATAGGCTAAATGCTATAAAGTACCCCCGGGGGAGGTCTTGGGTGCACTGGCATGGGTAGAGGGTTGTTGTGGCAGGGACTTTGGTTGCCATGAAAGGCAGAGTCAGGTGACATGTGGCAGTGGTCCTTGATCATCTGTGATCTATCTTTGCTCAGTCTAATTAGATTACCATACTGGGACAACATATCACTGCCAGATGGGGAGTGTCTGACCCCAGCTAAGAATAGATTTTCTAAAAATAGATTCTTAAATTTCATGAAATTTCATGAAATTTCACTCTGTAAACAGGGGGTAGTGAGAAATCCTTGAAACTGTGTAATAAGGTGAAATTACATGTTATAGCCTGTAATTTGTCCCCACGGTTTTTTCTGACGTCCAACAAAAGTTGATTGACTGCACCGTTTAAGGTAGGTGCAGTTGGCTCAATATGCTCAACTGCTTAACCGCTCAACTTTTGCCAACCTGTCTCAACAATCGCATTCCTTTTTCCTGATGAGATCAGCAAACCGCACTGTCGGACGTCGAGGATCCTTTTCCTGGTTAGAGTAGTTGGGTAAATACTGTAGATGTATGCGTGTATGAAACACTCTTACCTTGACGCTGTTTGATTTGTGCCTATAGTATTGGCGAATCAACGCCATATCGAATAATGTTGAAACCTTTTGTGACGCTCGATCTGGTGTATTGAATTTACTAAGAACCGACATTGTTCGCTCCTCGGCCATTGAATTTGGAACCAGGCTGTTGAGGGCGACGCCAAGATAGCCGAGGAGATCGGCCCCGGGTACTGCAAGCATCTTGTCCCAGTATTCGTAGCTGGTTTTGGCGTCGGAAGACGGATGGAAGGGGGTTAGGCACCGTGTGTAGCGCATAAGCTGTTGATGGAGACCAGCCTCTATGTGACTCCAGTCGTTAGCGTATGGTGAAAATAGGGGTAAGTGGGGGTTTGCATTGTAAACACGGGCTAGGAATCGCAGCAAAAAACCTCCAACTTTAGCATAGGCAGGCAGGGACCAGCGAAGGTCTTGGTCGGTCGCAGCTGCCTTGGCCACCCTGGGGCTGTGAGACGTGCGATTGCCTTCTCCCTCCCATAAGAGGGGATTCGCAGGACGGCTCTTGAAAATATCCGAGCCTCGAAAACCTACATGAGCCTGTCGTTTAGTAAGGTTGGCCAATGTGAAAGTAGAGAGAAAAGCGTACGAAAATCAAGAAAGAATGCAGCAAGATAGACCTGCTGAGATTCACCCTGAAACATTTCTGAATGGCGTCCGTTTACGATACTCCTAATGTCTTTGATCACCGATCCTGGTAAGCCGATTCCTTGTAGAGTATTATTCTCTGAAAAAAGCTCATGATATCGTGCGAGCACAGCAAGCCAGAAATGGTATACGTCAGCCGGCGTTGAATGGCTAGACTCAAGACATTTGATAGAACGAGCAAGCGGCTCTAGTACGGAGGCAAACTGGCGAAGCTCCTCTGTAAACTTTTGAACAGCTGCACGCTCAAGCATCCAGTAGATCGGGGAGCCCTGAGAATAGATTTAACATAAGCAACATTAGTCTTTAGGATATCCGAACATCAACTTACCGAGTCCGGACTCAGCACTCCCGAGGAGAGTAATTCCAGAATGAGCGGAAGGCAACGGAGAGTGGATTGAGCAGAGTAATAGTACGTCGAAAATCGAGTGTTTCCAATCGAGCTAATTGCTCCATGGACGTGATGACGGACGCATAACGCAGCCAAGTGCCGCCTAGCGTATGTGGAGCTATGGAAAAAAGTGACAATTGACCTGAGCTGAGATGAACAAGTTCGAAAATAAGGCAGTTTGCCAATGTCCTTTGCCGTATTATTCTGCTGGTGACATGCATCAACAAGGGTGACGAGCCAGGGATATTGCTGCGCAAGGAGGTTTCGAGCGACTCTAGTGTTACCCGCGTTATCTGACACTACGCAAGAAAAGCGACTGGGTCCAATTTCAACAAGGATCTACAATAAAACCATTATTTAGAAGGGGTTTATAGCTATATATGCGCATACATACCTTGTCCAAGACGCTCTGAATATGTTCTGCCGTATGAGACACCCCTGTCTCTTCGCTACATTCAATAAGATGTGCTTCGCGCGTTGACGGATCTGTCACATGAACTGTATATACAGATTCACCACCACGAGTAGTCCCGCCATCAAACGAGAGCGTCAGATTTTGTAGCTGCGAGAGTTTTTTAACCAATTCGCTTCGTACAAATGCTGCCTCCGTAGTTACAAAATTGATGGCAATAGTACTCCCTGAGGCAGTAGTAACGTTCTTGTCTAACGAATGAACAAATTCTTGCCACACTGGAGAGTCAACAACTGACGGCGGTATCATCCGGTCACAGAGGAGTTTGAGTAAAGCGTGGTTAACCTTCTCCATTTTGTGCTGGTGGGCCTCTGGGTCGTTGAGATCTTGATCAACAGCGGTGCTGCCCTGTATTCGGGCGGCAAGGGACGTCGCCGCACTTTGTTGGTCTGATTCTTGACGCAGGCTGGAATCAAGCCCGGCACATTGCCTAGCATGCCTCAACACTCGGTATGAGCTACGCGGATCAGCCCAGGACCAGCCACACCCTTCCCCTCTACATCGATACCTCCTCACAGATGGGTCGGCTATTGAGTGACACGGCCTCGTGAGTTTGTCGAGTAGCTCATTGCGTGAGCGCCCAACGGCTGATGCAACCACCTCCGGCTCATCTTCAAGATCCCCTGGGTCATGGGGGTACTAAATGCCAGAGCGATTAGTATAACAATAGTAATACAATCATTTTGAGCAACTTACCTTGACGGCAGTAGCAGCTTTTGCTGCAGCAGCATCAGAAGCAGACACCTTCCTTCGTTTGGAAAGCGCAGCATCCGCTGTCGTCTGAGGTGCGCACCGCTTCCGCCTGGAGGCGGCCTTGGGTTGGACAACAGGTGCCTAAGTCTGGGGTTAATAAAGTCAATGGCGAGCAACTCGTAAAGTACTTACGGTATTTGTGCATTCAACTGCTCCACGAGTCAAATCATCTACCCACTTCCATAACAACACATTCTCGCCAGTCTCCCCCGTAATGCACCGGTTAAGCACATCAACAACGGCAAGTAACGATGGTCCCCGGCCCCTGAATTGTACCGGTCGACTATCACACCGAGACCCGAAGATTAACTCGAGTTGGTGGTTGAGCGCGCCCTGCGGAGTGCCATAGAGCCCAACATCATGAGCATCAGCAAAGTCGGTTTTCTATGTAGAAAGTGGGATAGATACATAGTGGTATGTAGAAACCTGGGTGCTATATAGCACCAGGTAGAAACTGGGTTCCTGGGTAGCACTAGGTAGAAACCTGGACCCTGAGTAGCACCAGGTAGAAACCATGTTTCTATGTAGCAGTCTGTAGAAATGGCTTTCTACAGTGTAGCCACAATAGTTATGATTCCATAAAGTTAATTGTAGGTGATAATTTAAAATGAGAGTTATTTGCACTTGTTTCTATCTACACAACTTATGGACTACTGACAAAGGTCTCAGACGGGAAGAGGGAATGACAGATGGCGAGAGGTTGGAAACAATCACGGGGTTGTGTGATGAAACACATATCTACTTATAACGGACGCGGGAGCGGCACACCGTGTTGAGGGTACTTAGCAGGTAAGCAAGGTTCATGAGCACGGGAAGACGCGGGTGAACACAGGTTGTTGCGTACACGCCAGATGCAGGGAGAGGTCGTGACAAGGCGGATAGGTGGAGGTTAGCAGGCTAGAGTGTGTCAGCGTGCGAAGCTGCTGCCTGCGTGAAGGTCGGATGTGGAGGCATTGGAGGTGGTGGCGGAGGGTGCAGGCGAGAGACAGTGTGAGGGTGTGGGTGAATTCGTATGGACTCGGGAGAAGTTGGGCAATTGAAGCCAATTGCACGCCCGGGCGCGCGATGGCGAGGACAGGTGAACCAGAATGAAAAGAAGCATTAGCGAGCGTAAAATGGCGCGTGGACGTGTGGCAGCTGGACGCGAGCGGCAAGTAGGCTGGGGGTACACGGGTGAGAGCGAACTTACGTTGGGCACCTGCGGACGCATGAATATCGACGAGGGGACGCAAGGGCGGGCGCGGACGTGTGGAGGTTGGAATTGGGGGTGAAACCCCGTTGCACATCTCTATGTAGACGGTCAGCGAGGGCGCGAGGTGGGCGTGTAGGGGTTGCACGCTAGCACAAAGCCAGCGAACTACACCCATTCTATGTTTGAGGCAGTTAGTAGTCAATGTGGTGCGTGCGCGGGCGCAAGCTTACCTGCTGGCAGTTAGCGTTGCGGGTTCGGCCTGTATTGAGGTCGCAAAGTTGGCGTGGACTTGGCGTGGAGTGAAAAAAACCAGCCCTGAAGTCACGCCACTCGGCCGCCGAGCCTAGCAACCATGGTAAGTGTTTACTCACTTCACCACAACCGCAACCACAACCGCTACAGAGGGCGATACGGGCGAACTCGCCATGTAGGTGAGCCAGAGCCTGGGTTGCTCGCACACACGTTGACTAACTCAGCAAAAGTGGTGGGCGTAATAATAATAGGGGGTCGGATAATGGTGTAATTACCTTAATTAGCTCAAATTACTGTGATCTATTACACTTCAGAGATAACACTACACAAAAACACAATGTAATTAGATAGTGGAATGCTCATACACTTTAATCACAAGCTTGAACAACATAGTGAATTGTGTCCTCATTTGTGACACTAGATGTTATGGGTAGAACATTTTTATTTGCCATAGAAAGATATTTACTAGAGTACAGTAAGTGGGACAGGGAGTGACAACAAGAAGTGTGGTAGAGGCTAGTACAGATGCGAGATGGCGGGGGATGTTAAGCGAGCAAAAAAGTGACACAGAAGGAACAGGCCGGCTACATCTCGTCAATTTTTGTGACGTACCAATTTCAACATTGAGCAGCGCAAGCGCCAGTGTTTGTGACCAAGAGTGCAGGAGAGTGCGAGAAACATGGAGCGAGAGGGTAGGTGCATGTGATCGTGAAGGCTTATAACAAGACCCACAACGATTGCGTTTGGCGGCAACAGCAAATATGGTCGCGGCTCCAAATGAGAACAAAGTTTGAGGCTGCGGAAGGGCAAGAGTAGGGTGTAGAGTCGACGTGGGAGAGGGTGCAAGCAGCCGGCTAGTTGTACAAGCAAGAATTGTGACGGCGGGTGAGAGCGGGTGTAGAAATCGTGAGCAGAATGACATCGTACGATCGCAAAATAGAGTTCGGGTGACTTACGGCGGACGGGCTACCCACAGAGGGTTGTACTGAGCGCACGACGGCGGTTTACGTGGATGATTCTGAGGGCATGCGATCCCGCACGGTCACGGACGATTCCAAGGCATCGGTTCTAAGCCGGTCAAGACAGAACGAGTTAGCAGTGTAGTGCGACAGTGGATAACCGCACGGGCATTAGCTGAGACGCGCACACGATGCCCAGACAATGAAAACTATCAACGCCAGTGATTTAGCAATAACCACGTTGACACACGCATGGGGCGAGACCGTGAGTCACAAAACAACTTACCGTGAGATCTGGCTCTCTACGAGGCCTGCATCGACTCGAAGATGCCGCCTTCGAAGCACGTAGTTGATCGTGTGGAGGAGGACGTGGTTAGGGCGTTTGGTAAAAGGTGTGAGAGCAGTATGGACGAGCATGAGACCGAGAGCAAGCGTGTTGAGCAAGAGGTGTCGTCTGGCCTACGGAATTGCCAACAGGCTGAGCAGTGCATTAGTTAGTATTGGCACGATGGAACTACAGGCTCACCGATGGTTCTTGTCCGAGGCTAACACTCTGCTGTGGCGCCGTTTGCGGGCCATGGATTGACGCTATGATGACCATTTTCGACAGAGGCTCGAGCAAGTGGCCCTGACTAAGCAACCAAACACAGATCCTGGACCGTTTTTTCCTTCAATGTTGTTTTAATTATATCATCTCCGTTCTTCACTCGTTTTTCATCGTTAATTTTGCGTTCACATTCTTTCGCATGTTTTGTTTGTTCTCGTATAGCTTGCTTGTACTCACCACCACGTTTGTGGGTTTGTGTTATGAGTTAATTGTGGCTGTGCGCATTTACGACTAACTCGCACCCAACCCAGCAGTCTTGCAGGGGTCGGAGCCAAGGACTACTCGGGTTTTGTGCAATCCAAATCCATGCTGACAATGCCGGTTTGATACGGGTTCCAAGTGAGGTGGGTCGAATGACGGGCGCCGAGTGGTGGGCTGATCCCGGGACTTCTTTTCCGATGACACCCGGCCTCATGCATTATAAAACCCGCCTCCTTCTATGACGAACACCGCCCTCTCCCCCTCCTCCTTCCCGTTGCCCTGCCGAACTCCCTCTTCTATACTTCCATTGGCTTTCCGTTAGTCATTTCATGCATCCCTGTCTACCATGCTGACCGACTCATTTCGAGATTTTTTAACTACGGTCAGTAGACCTTACCATATTCCTTTCTACTCTACTTACTGAAGTGCATCAGAACCAACTTTGATTTACAGTGTTTGCTTTTTTTCTACTTGGATACTTCGTATTTACTTTGTACTCGTCATGTATTTAATAAACATTGCACTGCTCAATTGAACCATCTCATAATTGCAGGACTCTGAATGCTACTAGCTTCTTTAAGTGGCTTTCTACACTTTTTGGGTAATGGTTGATCAGTCCTGATATGTACATTAATATAAGGTGGGTTGATTAATTTGATGAGATGTGTCAGATCAAACTCGATGGTTAATTGATCATACATATTAATTGAGTACATCATGTAGGGTAACTAGGATGTGTAATAGGAAGGTGTAAGGAGATGGTGTAATTTAGCTGAATTGACAAGTGTAATTTGACAGTGTTATTTCGGGGTGTATTGAGTGATAATGATATGGGGGGGTCGGATAAAGGTGTGATGGGGTTATAACATGTCATTGTGTCTTATTGCAACCACCATATTTTGCTGAGAACGTGATACTGTACGCCCAAAACGGGCTTCATGCCCCACGACATTTTTTTCTCTTCAACTCCACCCCACGACTATGACACGGCCGACACAGACAAACCCACGACATCGATTGCTAGTAGGTAAGTCCGCACCTGCTCCTGCAGCACACGCGCCGCTAACCGCATCAATACGACACGGGCCATGTTTACCGGCTGTGTGCTGGCGTTCGCCCTCTACGCGCCTATCTCACGCCCTCTCACCTGCCGTCGTCCGTCCAACCTTGCTCCTGCACCCCCCAAATGCCCACCTCTCCGTGCTTTCTCCACCTCGCCACTGGTTTCTGCGCTGGCGTTCGATCTGTAGGTGTCCATTTCGTGCACTTGCCTGCTCACTCTGCCCTGCACCCTGCCGTTCCCGTGTACGCCCTTGTCTAAACCCCCCCGTGTGTCCAAATTCCATGCGTCCGCCCCCCTTGTACACCTCGCTGATATAGTTCATGGCCTCACGTCCGATCAACACTCGTCTGCCCACGCCGTCGCAATCTTGCGTGGCTACCCCCACCCGTATCTCCTGCTGCTGCTGACACCCTTACACAGCTTTGTGTACCCTCACTAACCCACTTACACCCAAATCCGCCCATTTTTGCCCTCGTGCACGCCTTCATCACCTCGTATGGGCTCAAGATGCCTGTGGACTTGCACCCGCGCCCATTCCCTGTGCGGTCCTGCATATTTACCTGCCGTTCGCGATGTATTATACATAGATTTAGCCATCAATGATTAATTTATTGCACATAAATGGCTGCATATAGCAGCTAAAAAGTCGGCTAGTCTTGCTACTCCTTATCTGGATTAGTGGTACTGTGGCTCTACTGGAATGCTACTGCAGTTCTACTGTAGGTTCCCGGAGGTAAAGTATTGGTACTGTACATCTACAGTACATCTATTGTAGCTATCCCCAAGTGAGGTAGTACTATGGTAGAATGCTAGGGTGCTATGGTAGCACTATATAGCAGTATGGTAGAAATAGGATTCTATATAGCATGGGGGATAGATACCATGCTACCATGCTATATAGAGCTATGTAGCGCTACCTAGGAAATGTCGACTTTGCTGATGAGGGTTTAATGTGAAGTTACTAAAGGGATAGATGCTAGGATGGTCCGACAGACTATGAGGGAGTGCGGAGAGGCGAAGATGAAGATACGCCAGACGATGATCAAGGGAACTGGTAGTCATATTGGTGGCGTGATGTGTAGTACGCAGCTGAATCGAAGATGCGAAGCCCCGCCCCGCCGCCCCCCGCTCTTTATATGCGCGCAATCGTCGGCATTTGATTACACTGGTGTATTACTCATGCATTTGCTAGATGAACACAGCCACGACTCGAAGGTGCTAGCAACCCTGTAAGAAACTATTACAAACGTTACAAACCACTGTTTTTTAAGGTTAGCATGTAACCTGTTTCAAACGTAACATTTCTATCAGAGCCCTACCCTCCACGAGGTTCCGTGAGCCTTTCCGTGGCAAAGCATTCCATATGGGCTATTTCAATATCGTTACCGGCGACACCGTTCTCATACCGCGCTTGGTCCACGGTAAAAGCCACGGAACCACCGGTTTTCCGCGATCCATGCAGGTCCCTATCCCGAGTGCTCAATCACGAGCCCTCCGGAGAGCTCCGGAGCGCTCTGGGCCCAAAAGGGATTTTGCCGATGCACTCACCCGGCAAATTGTTGTTACTCACTGAGTTTCTGACGGCATCAAATCAACCCTGATGTCATGGTGTAACGGCAACGTGACCGTGGGGGTGCAAGCCACATGTTTGGCGAACCACCACACCCTGACTCTCCCCACCACTTATCACTTGTTGTCTGGAAACTGGAATTCATATATATCCTTTATTCGTCGTACGTCAACGATTGCTGAAAATAACAAGACTGTGATCATGAGCCAACCTCCCAGTGTCCTCACTATCACTAAGGTCGCAGAAAGGGCGATTGCCGATTATTACATCGTAAGTGCTCACACGTCCGTCATTTTCTCGAAGCTTAGTTCTTTTATCTTAAAGGTGATGTTGAAGAAGTCCGCCAACAGAATTGCTCACTTGACTTGGATGCAAGGCCAGGAACGCAAGTACGCCAAAACGTCATCCAAATGCCAAGTTGTTTATGACCTTGACAGTGGGTATTTACTTATTTGCTAAAATTTGCTTATTCGCTAATGTATTTTGACGGCACTTGCAGTCATAAATGGATACTCGGTGAAGCTCAGCGGGTCTGCACTGGAAGACCTCCTTAGGCGCGACGACGTCGAAATCATTACCGAGAACACTAAGACTAGAATTGCGAGTTCGAGCAAGGGGCTATCTGAGAGCACCTCTGGACCCCAGCGGACCACCCCAGCGGGAACTTGTGTTCAGCAGTCACTGGTGACCAATGACATTCAACTCAGTTAGTGAACTCGAGGAGAACCACCTGCTTGTGGCAACTACCTTGCTTGATTTCAGATTGGCTGCGCATGTCAATCCCTTTCTTGTTATGTATTCGAGACAGGGCAATTAAAGCTGTTGACTCTCAAAACCAACAGGCATAAGCACCTGCTTTCCTAAAAGGGCTGAGTACATAGGCCACCTCCCGTGTGTGTGCGAATTCGGCTAATCGCTCAGTAGGGGCCCTCGGCGTGGCCGTTGTGTATGTCGATGATTTAGAACAATTTAATTTTGTTTGTTTGTTTTTTCGCCTGCCCAGTCCTAGCAAGTCCCCAAGCGTCATCGGCGGAGCGATCGGCGGCGCAGTCAGCGCTTGAAATTTATTCATTGACGCATTGGGAGGATTCGGGGGCCTTTGAATTTGAGTTTTACTTGCCAGAATGCCTTACAGCCTCAAGCAAAAACAGAGACACGCCAGCATCCGCCGTGCACAAGAAATCGCACTGCAAAGTGGTCTGGCGTAGACCTGGCCAGAACCCGGCGCATGCCACTTGGCTACACCTCGTGTGTGC
>JANWGL010001362.1:0-11134 GCA_025200755.1 Ceratobasidium sp. C01
ACCCAAGTGTGACTGTCTCGCACTGTGGACCCAGGAGCCCGGGGAAATCCGGGGCTCCCTCCCGGATACGAGAATATCCGGGACTTAGGACATACCATTTGGATAGGTCCACCCCCGGGTGACCCCGAGTCCCCGGGCTTACCCCCGGATTCGCTACATCCGGGGTTTGCTCCCAATCCCGGATCGCATTGTATACGGGGTTTAACCCCGTTGGCGTAGGGGCTCCCCCCCGGGTTTCTCATAGATGGGGGTAAGCCCCGACTCGTCAGTTGCGTTGTATACGGGATTCAGCCCCGCCAGCCTGGGGCTGACCCCCGGATTCTCTGCCCGTGGGATTCACCCCTAATTTCTGACTGCCTCGCAATACGGGGTTAAATCCCGTTAGCTTGGAGCTTACCCCAAGTATTCCTACTCACGAGGTTGCCCTGATATCAAGCAGTTTACCTCGCACACGGGGTTTAGTCCAGTTAATCTGGAGCCCTTCCCCGGAACATTAGCTTTGCTAGTGGAATGCTCATTTTTGCATCATCCAACAGTGCGTTTGTATGTTAAATTACACCCGGTAGCAGATTCAAGGAGTATGGCTAGTAGACGCATATATAAAGAAGTGGCGAGCCGCAGAGTCTAAGTGGGCTCTTTGATCTGCTGTCACGTGCGCTGACGTAACCATCCCGCTCCTCGTCGATCGCTCGCTACTCGTCCTCTTGACCACGTCCACTGCAATCGCGCCAATCTTTTACCTTCCCCGAACTTGCTGGCGCCTTAATATGTTAAGTGCTAGACATTCACCATAATCCAAATACCTCTTTTATATGATGCTAATCAATGATCTTGCTGGTATACACGACTCACAACCAAATTCCCCCGCTCTCATCAAACCCTTTGTCCCCCGTTTCCTCGGCATAAGAATCATCAAAAATTAATGCAAAAGTAAGGTTCAATACACCTCTGTGCGTGTTCTTCGTTTGCCTGACAGTTTCACATATCACTCATGTCATTACCCATGCACGGTCGGTCTCCTCTCTTTCCTCTGCTCATCTGCAAAATGCCTCCCGCTTGTGGCGCTAGTGGGTGCTCATATGCGTTGCAAGCGTAATAAGTACCCACATGCTTGTGAGCACTAATCACAATAGTGAGTACTCGTGACCGCCATGAGCACCCCGGGATTTCACTGACGCCGGCTCATCCCCTGTCCCAGCGTCGTATGAGCGACTATAGAGTAATGTTGTTTTACTGTTACTAATTATATAAGAAGGCTACTCGGGGCTAGCGTGGCAAGAGGTGAGCACAACAAGTGCCAAAAATCAATTAGCAAGTGCCTAGTTCCGCGCATACATAATTGTTGATCCCAAAGGTAGATTCCCGTGCTGCTTCCGGCTTGACGCCAGGCAATACCTGCCCTTGTTTGATAGGTATTTTAACTGTTCGCTTCTGTTACCTTCCATCATACGCCTCCACCATTCCCTCTCCGTTATTTGCTTTCTTCTCCAACGTTAGTTTCAGTGTACATGGGGGTTTCCCCCGGTTTCCCCTGACTTCTCCCCCGTGTAATACTGGCCTCAATCCCGGATAATGAATTTTGTTTTATATACATTAATTATGAGCCCAGGATTGACCGGGGTTAAGCCCCGGAATCGAACTGAAAAGTCGGGGCTAAGGTACGGAAAACACGGTAAAACGACTCCCGGAATTTGCCAAAAAACCTGGATTTACCTCCGTGCAAATCCTCAATGAATTTCCCGGAGGTGAGCCACGTATATTCCTGGAGTCGCCCCCGACTTTTGACCCCCGGAGAACCCGGAACTGGGAGTTCCATAGTGTCGGCATGATGGCTCCATACTGTACAATATAATATTGGCGAATACTTTCGCATATCCCAACGAGTTGCAGGCAAAAAACTGTAGCTGAACAAATCTCAAATTTATTCAAGAGTGATTTATAACTTATTGGCCGTCGTCGCCGCCAGCTTTCAACTCAAGCGAATGGGCTCTTGGCTTCACGTTATTCCCCCATGGAACCATCCTTTCTCCGCATCAGACCTGAGTTCAGGTAGTTCTGCTTGGTAATATGACAGAGTGGCCTTAGGGGTCAGTGAAGGTCACGTCCTATCTCTGTCCGAATCACAGGCTCAAGTTGATAAGGCCGCTTCTAGCCTCCGTAGTTTTGGATACGTCGGCCATGTTCGTGCTGCTATTGGTAGCATGGATGTATCTCACGAGCGTGATCGCGAGAGGGATGTCGCCCCCTCGTGAGTTAGTCTTTGTTTTATCCGCGAGTTCCGGCTAACGAATGTCGGACTACCTTATGCCTCGAGTTTCGAGAAACAAATATTAAGGAACCTGAAGGACGATTCTATTACCGGTTCCTATCCCAAGAGCAACCTTACGGACCGTACGTCGAAGTTTGACGTCGAGGAATGACAGATTTATTTGGCTACGCATATAATGTGCAGAGCTGATAGGCGCGTGGTTTAGAGGGTTCGGCCCTGAACGCAAGCTGCCCGGCGAAGCTCGCGGGGGCCCGCGTAACTGAACCTTGAGGACTAAATTAAGGATCTCTCTTACGAAGCCCCTAGCGCAAAGGAAAGCCGGTAGACTAGGGGGGGAGGTTCCTTTAGTGGGAGATTTATCACAGTGTCGTTAGACACCGTTCTATATTATGACTGACGTCGATAATGCCTCACTATACTACCAGTTTTGCTACATCGGCGTAAGCTCGTTATTGCACCTGACCGTAGTGAAAGATATGAATTGTTTGAATGGCTGAAATCATGAGCGAGGCCGAGAGCATCGAGGGAGCTCTGTCTGCTCGATAGCATAGGGCGGAACAGATGTTTTTACCTTGCGACCCATGAATATCCGTGAAGCCTTCTATCTTAGGAAACCCGCAGAACGGAATATTCCAGCCCGTTTTTGAACGCAAGAATCTTGGGCTTCGTAAGTTGGAGTACGTTAATGTGCGGTTGGCATCTCGGATAAACAGAACATGGACCTTCGATCCTTATCGCTTGTAAAGTAATTTTGTAGACCACCTTATAGTGGCGGCGCGAGGATTGAATGGAGATGAGCGGTAGGCAAGCACAAAGCGAACCAACATGATATAGATCGTTCACAATCAGAAACAAACAAAGTGTGAAAGAACGCACCTCGCATTTGTCGATATTTCGGTATGTTCAACTATCTCTTGCTCCTGGCACCTCGGTAGTCATTTCGCTTCGAGTATTACGGCCTAGTGACCCGGCAAAATACGAGTGGTGGTGACAGGAGAAACAACATGGAGATATTTTACAGCTCTAGCTTCATCAATATACGTCATCGCTTGACTACAGGGGTATTCCGGCACGAGCTGGTCGGTGAGGTTATAAGCATAGAGAGCAAGTAATTCAAGAATTGAATCTAGGAGGGCAGAGTGGTACCACAGACCAGCAGCATAGAATCCAGTAACAATATCTGAAGGGGTACTTCGGTCGACGTCATAGTTATTCGAAGCAGGATTGGGGAGAAAACGAGTCGGCTCGGAGACAAGCGCGTTCGAACGGAGAAAAACGAAGACGCAAGATTGTCACAGAGATGATATTATAGAATCAAATCACGGTATATTCGCGTTGGCGAGGAGAAAGTCGGGGAAGGGCAACGTGTGAATGAGCGGATTTAGTATCTCAGGGGTGGTTAACTCGAACCTAGGGCCCGGGTGCATAGCCGTTTAGACAGAGTTTGCTAAAAAGAAGTGGGTTCATGATGGCGAAAAATCATAGTAAAAGTGCGAAGTCTGAGGCTAGTGTCGAGTTGAGGTTGCTCGAGATGGGAAGGACGACAAGCAAAAATCCAACAAAGCGCAGCCCCTCGGGGAGCTGACTCAGGCTGACGTGAGATGGGCGCTCGGTCATGGAGACAGGGGGCGCTCGGCCACGACGATACAGTAGGTCGAGTATTTCATTGGACAATCCAAACTGCTAACTCTAGAATATAAAGAATAAGCGTGCCTTGTACGCATGGCCGACACGTACCCTTTCAATCCGGAGATGAAGATCTAGAATACGTGATGTTAGCGCGGGAGAGTAGGATGCCCGTCATTAGTACGCAATCTAACTATCGGTGAGTATCTTGTGAAGTCTATAGCTAATGTTTCTTTATGAATGTGGCGCGATTCCGCACTTCACCGCCTTCATACGCTGGTAGCCGTCTAAATAAGGCGATGTTACTCTCAGCGTAGGTATCTAAGGTTCTCAGCGAACCACTCAAAGTAAGTGGAGTCTTTCAACTCTTTATTAGGCTTACGCTAACATACCTTCGCACGAGATTTCCAAGGAGAGGAAACAAAATCGTACCCGTATACTTACGCGACACCCGCCAGTCCAGCACCATCTCGAAACGAAATGTCGGTGCGGTCTGACCAGCATGAGAGTACGCTTTCACCGAGCTCCTCTTAAACTACCTTTTATATATGAAGAGGGTTCAACCTCGCCGGAGGATTGTGTAGTTACCTCCCGCAGGATACCACATCGTGTCTGATGTAGCTACATTGACTCGGTATGTTTTCCCCTATGTATCGAAGATCGCTGACATTGACTGCAAGGCCCGTTTCGACCATTACAGACCGAGAGACGTAACCAGGTGGATATACGGCGAGGATTTAGCTTTAGGCCACCTTAACCAACAACTATCCTCAAATTTATCCACAACTTATTCTTCGTCCGAGCGCAAAGATCCTCGATCCAAGCGATCTCACGCCAGGTATACCCCGCATTAGCTTGTGATCCGAGCCTGACGTAGGAGTGACGTAGTTGACAGCAACTTAGCTCGATCATTTCCCGATCAAACCT
Organism: Ceratobasidium sp. C01; assembly: GCA_025200755.1. Classification (NCBI taxonomy): domain Eukaryota; kingdom Fungi; phylum Basidiomycota; class Agaricomycetes; order Cantharellales; family Ceratobasidiaceae; genus Ceratobasidium; species Ceratobasidium sp. C01. The sequence goes on from JANWGL010001362.1 coordinate 4,823, forward strand.
TATTTCACTTCTAACGGTTATCTCATTCTGTATGCATAACTTTTGATAATGTACTCGTATCGCACGCTTGAGTCAAAACATGCAATAGGAAAATAGGGTACCTGTTAGACATTCGGTACTTCAACTTATCGTCTTCGTATGAGTGCGTAACGTAGGAAAGACTGCGGGAGGGAGACTCAACCCGGCTATATACACGAGATAGAATAGGGAAGGAGGAAACCTGAGGAAGTCGGCGCTGGGAAAAACAGGACACGCATATAACGAGGACTTATTTCAATGGGGAGCGTGATCGCTAGGCGCCTAACTATACACGTGTGACATCTGCGTTTGCTTTATACCTCAAAATCTATACCGTATTGGATGGCTGGTTGCAATGCGGCCCTCACCTGCGCCCAAGATAGGTCCCACGTGCCCCAGATAAGACTGATAAATACATTGGACAGAACCGTTGCTCGATTGATCCATGTCAACAGGCTGCTTGACCAGGGTGGACTGGGAAACTACTGCATACGAGGTAGAATCCAGTTTAGGTGAGAGTAGCGGCCATTGTCTCGGAGTAAGATCAGTGAGTCTGAGACGAGCACCGAGTGTCTGAGGAAGTGAGAGCAAATCGATACATGGAGATGTATCCCAGCCGCTTGTTTATGCCCTCATTGTCAATCACGGGAGCACGGAGAACGATGAAACCCCTCGATTGTAGCCGATTGGTCTTTTCGTTTTGAGTGGCAGACCGATGCAGAACAAATCTAGACGTGAAAGATAACTCAGACAGAGAGCGTCAGATATATTTCATGCATACTTATTGATTCATCCATCCGTCTCGATCGAGCTCATATCAGGATAGCCTCCGTTCGACCTCGGAAGGGCAGGCCTAGATCACATGGCGGGGGCACGATTAATAATGCAATAACTTCAAGTCAACTACTAGGGTCTAATGTTCGAGGTCCAATAAGACATTGATTTTGGTGCCGAGCCCACACACGAGAGTTTTCGGGGTGGCCCTATAATATGATATTATGGCAACAACGAAGGGAAACGCCTAAGCTGTATCGTATAAATATGTGCGCAGGAGATATATTCGGGGCGATTACATAGGTATGCTATCTTCGCGAGACAGTAATATACTGGCTAGAATTATTGGGAAATGAAAAATGCAGCATATCAGCCTATATGCGGTACGATCATTGACCGCGTTGGGTCCCCATCCTACATGATTTGCACACTAAGCTGTTATCGAGTCTGCCGCCCCTCTTTTACCAACAATGAGGACCGAGCTATCCATTCTGGATGTAGTTATCCACCCCCTCGCTCTCGCTTCCCTAACGATCGCATATTCACCAGCCTGATCTTAAGGCAATTTCTTATACTTTCATCCTAAATGGATCCTATCACGTTCTATGTCTTTCAGCCCCTGGATATATATCAATCGAGCGATGAATCGTACTACTGAGCCATTACTTAGACGTGTCTTTGTCTTTTTGAATTCCGAGGTTTGTTTATGTAAGAGATTTGATAGTGTGTTCAATGGTCATGTGGTGTGACGAGTCACTTATTACTCGAACGTATCCTCATCTGAAGTATTATTCTAAATGAATTCTCGCGGGAGCAATTAGAATATGTAATCGGACCGAGGGTGAGCACTCTAAAGGTATGGATGCGGGGGAGACTGGCTTTTACAACGCGGTCAAGATGGTATGCTACCTGATCGAAACCCAAAATTACTAGCTCATTGCAATTAAACGCATCGGCAATCGTGAAAGGCTTACGCTAACCCGATCAAAGCCGAGGGAGTGCATGGGTACTCGGGGTGGTGGATCCCTGGGTGTATCTTTACTTGGAGAACACCTCTATTGAGGTTTTTTGGGTGATAGTGCGCTAGTCGGATACCTCTGAAGCAGCAGTGGCGCGGGCACTGGTTCAACTAACTCGATGTTCGCAGTGGATGGCACGGCTATAGCGTAGAGGAACCTATTCATTCATGGCGATTCACTGTGTGCAATGGAACATTCTCCTCAGGAGGCAATCAATCGATGGTTCTAGCGCCTTGATACATATGGGGAAACTGGGATTGGTTGCGTCTCCGGTGCATTAGACTTCCGCCCACGCGCAAACAGCCGGAACTCTAACTAAATGCGCCTCGACTGTCGGTAGAGCTAGAAGGACGCCTGAAAACGAGGATTATGTCTTGAACCCAGCCTCGAGTACAGGAAGGGCTGCGACTAAAAAGTCCGTACCGCGAGGCGGCGTGCGCTGTGCGGTTTATTAGAGCAACCCCCAAATCGATAGCATCAGACTGTTGGATTTCACACGTTATTGATGATCAGCCCCATTCGGCTTCGCTCGAGATGCCCGAGGACATATTTGCACCCGGTTCGGATGACCCCGCCCAAAATGAATAGCACGGGTTCGCTTCTAAATACTTCTTCGTGTCATAGCTGGACAATCGTAGCTGATCACGACGCTCGGCTGGACGCAATTCCCTCACCCCATTTTGCTACTTGTCCCCCGCTTTTCTCTCCTTGAGCAGAGTGCGTTGTGGGAACCACTAATTTCGCCCGCGAGCGTCGGAGCAGTGCTTGTCTCATCTTTACAATAGGGTGTTGGTGAAACATATATAGTCCGCCATACTGTAAACAAATGGAAAGGGGAAGTAGCACAGCTTTGTGCTTGTCTTAGGGTACGTTTCATATTACTTGCCGTCATGTCCTGTATATACCTGAGATCGCATCCTTGACTTGTCCCCCGGGCAGACCAGACCATATTGTTATATGACCCCCTACCAGCCAGAATCCGTATTCAGAGTCTCGTATGGACGTACTATACCAGTGATGAATTACAAGGGCGACACAAGTACACTGCCCGACGATCCTCATAATAAGTTCTGCTGAGCCAGAAATGTGCGGTGCATGTGTATCCAAATGAGCTGATGGGATCTTGACTAGTCAACCGTCATGATCGGAGGTCATAGCCGAGGTATAAGAAATGGGCTAAGGTGGAAGCGTAGCTGTGCTCCATGTTTCGGGTGAGGTCACTTGAACCACGGATAGGATTGGTTGTTAGTGACATGTGAGACGCAAGGTCCTGATGTTATCGATATGGAGATTACTTCAATAACCGCCTGAATCGCACCAAAGCATAAATGGTTCCCGGCCGACTGCAGGTGGTTCAAGCCTCTCATATTTGTGGGAAAACCGAACCAACAATCTCCCCCACCTATCTCCTCATGGCTTGGCTACCCATACCTACACTCGAGTATACCCTCACCTACCCACACCCAAAGAACCATCTGTTTCTGATTGCTACTATTGTACTATGCCTCGTCGCATTGCCGGCTCTAGTTCTAGTCAACGGTGAGTGGAACCTGATGCGTTTCTTAGCACTCGAGAGGCAGCTAACTCGCCCCCAAGTCGCAACTCTGGGATATGAATTAGTCCCTTCCCTCCAACCCGAATTCGAATCGAGTAATAGATCAGACGTGTGGTGGAGACCAAGATATATGCCCGCGCTCCTAAGCGGTGGTATGCAGCAATGCCAGCCTGTAGACCTTGGTCGAGGTGATACCTTCCGCGTCAGCGGCTCGCTGTTCGACTATACGGTTTTGAGTGTCTGGAATACGACTGATATAAATGAAAGCTCCTCGGCTCCTACCAGTATGCAGGACCAGCAGCGTGTCGAGTATCGAGGTGAATCATTTGCCAATTGCAGTGTCGCGAATGCTCGGCTGGATTACAGTCTTCTAGATCGTACTCAGACAGTAACTGTGAGTGATTAGAATTACACGGGAAGGATGAGATTGAACGAGGTTATCATTTGGCAGGCCGGTGTAGTCTGTCCCGGAAGTGACACTTACCCGATTCGTGTGGAGATGCAGACCGCGATGACTTTCGCCTGGCTTCCTGATAAAGACTTCATTGGTCAATACTATGGCCCGAGCTCGCATTTGATGAACTTCCTCGATGCGCCTCCTACCGACTATAGGAAGGTGGCGATTGCAGCACTTCAGGTGATTGCAACCGACGCTAGCACTATATTCTACCACCAGCGGCTTTCGAACCCCGTCCTCAGCGTCAGCGCGTTAGTCAATATAAGCTTTGCTACTGGGATCATCAAACAAGTCCCCAAACCGAGCATTCTAACATATCTCAATGGGACCCAGGCAGACTGGCCTGACGAAGCTCAAATCTATACGAGAACGATCTACAACTTGTTAGCCGTCGTTGCCAGTACGGTCAATCTCGACCTCGGATCCGCTGGACCCGAGAACATGTACCGGAACTCCGCTGTCTTGAACAAGACTATCGGCGCTAACCTGCCTCCTCCGGGTTTCGATGCAAACTCGTGGGCTCTAGGCACTAATTCGTTCTACTACGGTCAACTCCCTGGTCAGTATCAGACCTGGGCTCAGGGGCTCCTCGACGGGTATCCAGTCGCACTTGGCAATGTGACAGGGTTGCCCGACGAATCAGCGATGGTCACGTCTTTTCTCTGTCCTAGCTATCAGGTCAAGCCGATAAGAGCCTTTTTGGCCTCTGTCTTCGTGGGCACGGCGACCATGTTCCTATCGCTCTGGGCCGCATGGATGTATCTTACGAGTATTATCGCGAGAAGAATACAACCGCCTTGTGAGTCTGTCCTCGTTTCAATATGAGTTCCGTCTAAGAGATTTCGGATCATTGTAGGCTTCAACTGCCAATGCCCCAAGTGCAAACCGGTAATACTTGACCTTAAGGACGATTCAACCGCTCGCTCTAGTTCCCAGAGCAGCGCTACAGTCCGCATATCTGGATATGGTTTAGAGTAAGATTATATTTCACTAATATGTTTGACGTGTATTGAGCTCACTCTCTTGTGGATGTAGAGCAACTGAATTCGAATACGAGACTCTGTACGAGGCTCATAGGGACTCGAATGTTTCGATGTTGATGGCTCATATCGACAACCCCTCCTATGCAGCTTTGCCGCAACGAGAAGCAGGCATGACTGAGGTGTGAAATTCTCTTGATAATCGACTCCTGCCAACTTCTCATTGAAGACCGTCTTATTTCTTTGGCCGATTTTGGTTATAACGTTCTGTAATATATTTATTATCTCAAGTTTCTCCATGTCTGCCCATTATCCAATCGCTTACATTGTCATAAGTTAATCAATTAATTACTGGAAATCACGAGCGTGGAATAAGGACTAGTTAAGTTGCACCTGTTCGGTTACACACGACAGAGTCAAGGCCCCTCTTGCCAGCTCGACATTCCTGTTGCAATAGTGAGCTCGTCCCGCATACCAATGCTTGGGAATCGGACTGAGTTGTGTGAGATTCTGCGGCGATGTAAAGACGGAACGATCCTTAAGGACGAGGCTACGTGGCCAGATTATGTGGCTATAATTTCATTGATGAAAGCGGCAGGGCGGTAAGGTATTTTTCCGAAAGCAGTGGGGAATAGTGGGGTCCGAGTGGGCGAGCTCTCACTATGGGGAGCGGAGAGATTTGGAGGATTGGGGTAAGTACCGAAATGGGTCGGGGACTGGCTTGATTGAACTAAGAACAAGCAACTACGGAGCATTCGAATCTATGATAATTGCGACTGAGAATGGAGAAGTTGGCGACCTGAATCTATCGCCTGTCTAGTCTGGATTAGCGGTAGTTTCGCCATGGGGTTATGAAATACAGGTTCGAACAACACTCATTTAGCTAGGGTGGCTTAGGGTAGCGTTGCGGGCGACGAAAAGTCTCATATGAGCTCAGCACTTTGATATGACATATGTGACGGTTGTCGATCAATCACCGATCAAATTCTATTCGGATTTGATATTCCCGACCTCGTGTTGTCTCAAAGAGCGGAGGGCCCTAAATGGTTCTACCATTTTTACCCGTTGAGACGCCTGTGCTAGCGTTGTAGGTCGAGAAACATGACTGGTTGGATATACCACGGGTATTTAACTCAAGACGGCATCAACCAGCAAATTTACTCAAATATATCCACAACTACTTCTTCATGCAAGCGCAAAGATATTCTATATAGGCGATCCAATGCCAGATACTCCGCATTGGCTTGCAATCGGAACCTAAGGTAGGTGAAGGCTACCTCAATCCAACGATCCTAAGCTAAATCCCGTCTCAGCTCTAACCGTATTCTCATACTTGGAAAACACAGCAGCTTTCAATAGTGTACCACGCGTTTGAATTAGAGCACATAATGTACGTCGAGGACTCGGCTCTCTTGCTTCTCGTTTTCGAACGGTCAGGTAAATTAGGAGAAACTCAGGACGAATTACAAGAGAGGGAACCCGACCCAGCTATACACTGGGTTACAAAAG
>JANWGL010001366.1:0-18268 GCA_025200755.1 Ceratobasidium sp. C01
TGGTGAGTCCTCATGAACTCTATGTTGACCGCGAATAGGTTGGCTTATGGGTAGTTCTTAGGACTCTACGGGTCGACGATAGGGGACCATCGCTTTTTCCTCCACTCCAGCTACACTACCGGTCTAAGGTCCTCAACATCTTGGAAGGAAAAGTCGGAGCAAACGTCGTGGTCACCGAAGTCTCAGAGTAACCGCCACTTTTCTTATTCCCACAATGCACATTCATAGAGTTAACCGCCCACGTTTGCCCCCACCAGTACCGGCTCCATCCAAGACCGTGCTACCCTTATGCACAACGTTCTCTCTGAACGTGTGCCGAACCAGTCGATTAATTTTATCGCACATTCGATGGGTGGTCTCGATTGTCGACGTCTGATCTCGCGGATCCAGCCGAGCGAGTACAGTATACACCCGTATCCCTCACGACAATATCCACCCCTCATCGGGGGAGCAGCTTTATGGACTGGTGTAGCGCGAACATTGGGGTCGGGATCGGCGACATGGGGAGAGGTGCGGAAGAAGCTGCCGAGGCGGTCCATGAAGCTGCCAACAAGGCAGGTGAGAAATACGTTCCTCCGTATACTCTCAATGCGCCTTTGCTATCTCGGCCGACTCCTACTGCGGCCGATCAAGCTGCGAGCCTCACTCAGTCGACGTTGGCTCAACTCGCGACTCTACCTCAGTCGTTGACTACTCTCCTATTGGCCCTCCTCGACTCGCCTGCTTATGCAAACCTCACGACGCACTATCTGGCCGAATCGTTCAACCCCCAGACACCGAATCTTCTGGGCGTGAAGTACTACTCTGTCGCCGGTCGTGCTCCATCCGATATGTCCGTCTTCCACCCGCTCTGGCTCCCCAAGACCATCCTCGACGCAGCCGAAGCGCGACACACCGGTCGGACTGCCGAATGGGGCGCCGAGGAGGGTCGGGATGCACGACGGTGGAACGGGCACGACGGACTTGTCAGTGTTGCTAGTGCGCGATGGGGCGAGTTCCTAGGCGTGATCGAGGGAGCAGACCACTGGGAACTCCGAGGGGGCTCAGGCATCGCCTCGGATCCTTCGTCCAACTCGGCGGGATGGACGGAGTGGGCCAAGTCATTCGGGATCTGGAGGGACGCGAGGGAGAGGGAGACGGTTGTAGGGCAGACGGATCGAAGCGAGGAGGGGAGGAAGAGGGCTGCTGTGACTGCTGCGCTCGATTGGGTAGTGAACACCGTCTCGTCGTCGCATGCTGCCAACCCTGGTGCGACACACGATCCTTCGCGGGTGGAGCAGAGGAGAGCGGAGGAGGCGAAGCGGAATCGAGGAGAGGGCGTGCCTGTGTTCGATATCGAGAGGTTCTATGTAGCGCTTTGCAGGAAATTGTACGATGAGGGGTTGTAAGTCCGTTTATTCGCCAGGATGTAATGTTCGGAGGAGGGAGGAGGATTGGGGGCTTGTATGATTATTGACGTGTCGCATTGTCTGGATTATACCTACATTTGTTCATTACTATGACTCTCTCATGAATACGATTTATATTTTTTGCTATTCTGTTTTATTTGTTTTATGGTTCTGAAGGCCATCTGGCTGGTTTGGAGGTTAAATGCTTAATCGCGAGGGAATCTGGTTTGTTTGGGATAATTTGATTTGCTTGGGGTCTGGACTCCGGGCCGGTTCGGGCGCCTCATATGATCTAATCTTATCGAGTTTTTGACGCCGGACAGGCTCGGGGACAATGGTCATCCTAGCATTCGCGACTTGACAAGACCGGGAGGAATGCATTTCACGCCGCATTCATGAAAAATATAAGTGTCAGTTAACAGATCCTAAGCCTAGGCCGAAGAGTTGGTTTCTAATATGGTGTACGATTCTATTGAATGAATCAGATACTTCGACCGGCGCGTCGCACTTGTCTGCTCCGTAAGAAACAACTTCTAATTATGGAACGGACCTTTTGGTGATCTTATTATGCCATAAAGTTAGATACGCTGTGAAGTGGTGTAAGTGAATGGGTTCAAACACTACATATGATGCAGAAACGCAGGTAACGTGATTACGAACTGTTTGCAAGTACATGATCGACTTTTTCGTGGCTTTTTGTGTCATATATGCTGGATATCGTGTTAGAAAGTGTCTCAGACACCCCTGCAGAAATCGCCATTGTTATTTGAGAAATCAACACTTGTTGATCCATCAGTGAGATACCAACAGAATCGTCACGGATTACGCCCGTTTCTTTTACAGCAGGACCCAGAGCGCTCCGAGACCCTCTTCGCGTCTCTTCCGGGCTCTTAAACACCTTACAAGTGCCGTGGTCGGCTCTTGCTGCTGGGTAGATCGATTTTTTCAGCACAGAACCACATTATGATATCTATACAAAATCATGCGCGTTGACAGCGTGAGTCCGAATAAGATCAGGCAGAGCTGCCCTTGTCGAGGAATCGTGCACGCACAGGGATGGTTTTTTTTCGGTGTGATGCATCCGGACGCTTTTGGCAAACTGTTTTGCAAAATGCAATAATAACAAGATAATGTACCGAGTATGCATAATGCTACACCTTTGAATTTCAATGAATGCTAAATCGAGCTATTTGCCGATAGTGGGATTAGCAAGGCGTCACGATCACCCGTTTACGAGCGCCCCAGGAGAAATCAGCGTCACCTGGTAAGACAACGAAACCTGTGTGAGACCTGCGGATCTAAGCATGATCGCCCAACGCTGGGTCTGTGTGAAAGTGCGCAGCTATATCTTTCGCATGGGCTGAGTAGACAAGCCACGTCGACAGTATTGCTGAGATACCGCAGAATATGTTATGGTAGTCGATCCCCCACTCATTCGTTGGCACTCAGTAGGCACTTGAGCTCCTGCTGCCAGAGGAAGGCGACAAAGAGGGATCAACCTGAGCTCGGAGTAAAGCGAAAGACGCAAGTATATGCGCTCGAAACGGTAAATCCGTTAGACGCATTTGTGAATGCCCCTGTACTGGCTCTATTCACACCAATCAGTGCTGGTGAGATAAGTATCATTTAAGATTACCGACTTGGGCATCAAATACCTTGTTGGAAGTTTTGTCTAGAAAGGTACCTTACGTGGAGTATCAAAATGGCATAGACATATACTATGTTATTGGTGCTCGCGAGCCTCCAAACTGTACGAACAAGCTGTCCCTTGTTGATCTAAGAGCTGGCCGTATGTGAGTACCTTTGCTGGGCTGCGAGGCCATGATCTATTTGCGCGGCCCACCGAGGTATTGGTGTGTTACTGATGGCGCATCGTTCTCCATGTTGTACTAGTACAGTATCTGATTATTGCTGGTACCCACCTATAACTCAGTCAAATAATCTTGTTCTTGAGTGCCTAATAGAGAGTTTGCGAAACGGTTCTACTTTAGTTCTAGTTCTACTTACATAAGACTCCACAGCAATCAAGATTGCTGTAATAAATAAGATCGTTATTTTGTGTCCCGCTGCCGGCTTAACGCCACGTCTTTAATTCTCTGACTCCTGTTCATGCCTGTTTCTGTTCATATTTTAGTGGTGTCGCGACATAAGGTATAGCCCCGAAACGACCAAAAATAAATTAGATTGAAAAAAAAAAGATTGTTATTATTACGCTAAAGAAAACAGAAACGCGATATCTGACTTTCCAGGATAGACCCGCGAGAGTTGCTACATGCCGGTAGGTATGCTACTTCAGGGAGCACGATGTATTGCGCTCCATTCATGTAAGAAAAAAATGCACAAGTCGTATACACGCTTCTTGTGCCTCATTGACCGAGGTGAACGTATGGAACCCAGCGTGAGAAGTTTTTTTCTCCCACCTCTTCCCGCAACGCACCGACTGCTATATGTAAAGCCCTTGCTACTCGACTCCAGTCTAGGTTCCCGCCTTCCACAAGATATCGGTAAACCTGGTCTGCCACCAGCGGTGCATCATAATCGCTGATTGACCACATCGTCGCGATCACGCTCGGATAGCCCGCGATCAGCATCCCGGCTGCGAGGTGAATCGCCTCGTCTGGTAGTTTCAGATCGCCGGCTGCTGTCTGGCACGCAGACAGAAACGCTAGGCGCTTGTCCTTCAGAGAGCGCTGCGCGATCTGTTCTAAACTCAAAGTACCGCCATGAAGAAGAAAGCAGCTCTGGGTTGGAGCGTCCACATTCTGGGAAGCGTGGCAGGCAAAGTGGACAGAGTCGTACTGCTCCATTGCATCCAAGACGGCTGCTGGGGTTGCCTGGCTACCCTCCAGCTGCATGTAAGGTGCACCCGTAACATGTTGTTTAATGTGTGCGAGCTCGTGCTTTGTACCTGGCAGGTTCGAGAAGCCAGGCGTTGATTCCTGACTCACCGCAAGCACTCCAGGCATCGTGGTGGTAGTCTGAGACACGGGAAGGAGTAGAGCGCTGAGAGTGGGGGTATATGAGGTAATGGCAAAGTCAAATATGCGGTCTCCCCCTGGCTTGTAGATGCCTGCGGCATGTACAGGCAGGAAGGATAGCTCTCCAGTAGTACACCATGTGATGCGTGGTAGCTGGTCATTTGGTAGCTTTCGCTGAAGGCAAACATGTCAGCCAGGTCAGAGGCTATTCGGATTGACGTGCACATACATTACATCCCAAGAAGTCGAATATGGGTTTGACAAGCCTGTGCCATAATGCGCTTAAGATCTCTTCGAAGCGGTCTGTTGGTTGGTCGCATAGCCTGCGCATCTTGCGTTCTCGGATCCCAGAGCTTTCAAGCGAGTTCCTCATGAGACGGTGTAAATGAGCAACCTTAGCTTGTGAGAGATCGGGTAAAGGCACATGAGCTATCTGGTCCGACTGAGCAGTGAGAATAAGAGCATCGCAAGAGTCGCTATCAACGTTAACAACGACGACAGTCCCGTTTCGCGCAGCTGGAATCAGCTCTCCCGCCTTTTTAGATCCCATGAAGTCGTGAAACCCGGGAATTTCGCGAGCCCGGTCGATCAACTTGTTGAAGCGGCTCGCAAGGCGATGGTGCTGTAGAGTAGCCTGCTCTGACATCACCAGGTCGGACGTAGTTAGGGCATTGGGTGCAGTTCGCCTACTGACACGGTCAAGCTCCTGGCACACCTCCTGGAGCTCATGCGCTAGGGTCGGATTGGCTGACGCCAAGAGATCGTACGGTGTCCGAAGCTGCGATGTCTGGTTCCATACTATCGACCGTCCCTGTTCGAGCCACTCAAGTGCCAAGCCGTATGCTTCCGCTAAGATCGCAGTCCTGGCCGCCTCGATGCCCAGCGTACCGTCTTCAACAATACGCTCATACCGACGTACTGACGTGGTGCCAAGCCAGACCACTTGTGGCAGAAGCTGCATAGCTGTGCAATATGCATGTACCGATGCTGGGCGATCGAATTTTGAGAGCATTCTTGCCCAAGTTTTTGACGCCTTGAACCTGCAATTAACGTCACCAGTGGGGGAGCAGGCGGATGCCTCCAAGTATTCAAAGCCTTTGGCCATCAAAGAAGGCTCCATGAGGTGGAGTGCACGCTCAATATGTAATGCACCAAGGGACAATTGGATTTCGGCAACCCTTGGATCGTCATGTGGTAGGAGAAGTAAGGATCGAGTGTGCAAGTTAATTGCGCCTTCGATGTCTTCCGGTTTATTAGACCATTTGAAACGTGTCCACAGAGAATGGGCAAGATTACTAAGCCAAAAGGGAATCATTGCATTTCCGTCAGGAGCGCGAGCGATTACCGCAGTTTTGTAATCAATCGCCTTTGAGAGATCTTTCAGCTCGCCTAGACGGTCGAATCGAGCCAGGTAAGATGTCCCTAGATTGCATAACATGGAGGGCATTCCCGGATGTCCTTCTGGAATTAGTTGGACCGCCTGAGTCTTGCAGTCTATGGCCTTAGTGAGGTCCTCCAGCTCGCCCATCCGTTCGAATCGACGCGCATACGAGTTCCCTAGGTTACCCAACCAAATTGGAAAGTCTGAGTGTCCCTCCGGAGTGAGCCGAAGCGCGCGAGCCTGACAGTCTATAGCCCTGGCTATGTCCACTAACTCGCCTAGACGGTCGAACCGCCGCACATACGAGATGCCTAGGTTATTCAATTGCCTGGGCATGCCTGTATATCCCTCCGATGTGAGCTGAATCGCCTGAGTTTGGCAGTCGATCGCTCTCGTCACGTCATCTAGCTCACCCAGCCGCTCGAATCTGCGTGTGTATGTTGTGCCCAGATAGTTCAATGTGCACGCCCGATCGTTAACCTCGTGCGGAAATGCTGCGAGAGCCCGGGTGAGACAATCGATCGCCTTCTGTAGGTCTCCCAAATCTCCATATGCCTCAGTTCGTATAAGGAATAGCTTTCCCATACGCGCCGTGTAGTCTGCATATTTATGTTGTTCCTCATTGATAGATGTGATGATCTGGTAGTTTTGTTGAATGGCGGTGTTAATATCGCTGGCCGCTCCATATCTCAGAAACCGTTCCCCATGCGCGAGAGCAAGCGCATCTGATATACAGATCCGGACGATAGGATTTTCGTTGCCAAATTGACCAGCCTTTTCCATGTATGCGATCCCGCGATCCCAATCCAACGGCACGCCATGGGCAGTTGCCCGATTCAGGTATAACCGACCAATGGTAAGAAAGAGCATCGTGTAGCTCGCCTCTCCAAGCCAGTGAGAAAAACCATGCTCGCTGAAACGGGAGAGGTATTGAAGTTTTAATGTCTCCCCGACTGCAATGAGGGATTCGAGCAGCCTGGCCTGGGAAGCGGCAGAGCGAATATCATCCACGGTAATTTTACCTTCAAACAAATCCTGTAGTACGGCAGATATTTCATCGGCACCGAAACCAAATAAATGGCTTAGATTGTTAAGATCAGCGACTAATTCTGGCTTAAAATAACTAACTTCGAACCTTTTGTAAGTTAGAAGGAACGCTTGGCTGCTGTTTGAAGGGCACGGGTGTTCGCTCTCGGGCTCTGCGTTCGTCCGGCCAGCGGAAATTGGGTGCTTATGGATTGCAGATAATAGTATTCCTTCAACGAGACTGTGAATAACTTCGCTGTGTTGGCTCTTATCGTTCCCGTTGAGTACCACCTGAGACGTCATTAGGATTGCGTCATAGTTTGTCATCTAAAGAACAGTTAGTTCTGTACTGGATCTTCATCCTGAACCAAGACACACCGGCTTGTAATCCTCGCAACCACTGGACATAGCATTAGTCGTGCTGCATGAGTAGTGTAGCATAAGTTAGGCTCACCTATCCTCGGGACCTGCACTGCCAGAGACTGGATCATGCAGCTTCATCTCTTCTGCGCTCCCGGAGTAAGCGATTAGGGTAGTTGTATCTACGGGGGAGGGTGGGATATTGTGTTCAGTCTGGAGTGGAACTCTTAAACACTTGTGCGCATTTCACCCAGCCAACTTGGGATTGGCATCGCCAATCTGAGCGGTGCAGCACGAGGCGAGCGCTCATCGAGCAGTAGGGCACGGGAAAAACTATAATGCAAATAATGGAGAAACCTTTGCCGGTAAGAGCGGTAAATTGCCAGTCCGCCCTCGACGCGCGACAAAACACATGTTAAATACTGTTTTTCAGATGTAAATAACTCTGACTAGACGCACGTGAATCGCAATAATGGCGGTTATAATCTTTTGCAGTGCCTGACTGGTGCCTAGTATGAAATATGATCTGTCCAAATGAGCGGTTAAGCTAATTATGGCTGCGCCCAACTGTCATTTGGTGCATTGCATAGCTGTCCGCTGGACAGGCCGAGTAGGGTCTGCTATGTGAGAACTGCGAATACAAGGATATTGCGCAAATATGTATGCATACTCGCAACCCAGTGTACTTAGTCCTATTTAGGTTGTTTCCGGCAGTTTTACGGGTTGGATGCTATGGCGAGTTCATTTGGATTATAACCTGAGCGAAACTATCCCAAATGTATATAGAAACGAAGCAAACCTATGGGAAATGAGGGAGGTGGTTGTACGAGGAAGGAAATGCAGTGGGGGTAATTGCAAATTAATGGGTCACGTGCTTCCCTCATCCAATCCCGAGCGATGATCCAAGAACCAAGGTTCTAGACGTCCTCCGACAAATTTAGAGCGGACGTTTCCGTCACCTACGTCCCAGGGTGAGCGTCATTTTTATATTACCACAATGCAAATCCATATCCAGTAGCTAACACCCACGTTCGCTCTCACTCGCTCCAGGACCACAGCGCTGGGGAGTAATATGTTCCACCGTGTACGCTGAACGCACGTCTCCTCTCTTGGTCGAGCCGATCAGGCAGCTAGCCTCTAGTCTACGCTGCCCTAGCCGGTCACCCTTCCTGGTTGTTGACTACATTCTTGGCTCGCACGCAGGCTTGACGACACACCACCTATCCGCTCGTTTGACCCCCGAACACCGAGCCTTCCGAACGTGAAGCACTATTCTGTCCGAGACCACGCACCACACGAGTCACCCAGTCGAATTTGGCTCAATTGGCTACCATTCCCCAATCGTTGACCACGCTGCTACTTGCTCTGCTCGATTCGCCGGCTCATGCCAACCTCACAACTCAATACCTGGCCGAATCGTTTAACCCTTAGACGCCGAACCTTCCGGGCGTGATGTACTAGTACTATTCCGTCACCGGCCGCGCTCTATCCGATATGACCGTCCACCACTCTGGCTTCCCGAGACGATCCCCGACGCAGCCGAGGGACGACACACCAGCAGGACACCCGAGTAGAGTGCGGAAGAGGGACCAGACGCACGACAATGAAACAGGTGCAACGGGTTAAGTAGCTAGCGCACGATGAAGCAAATTTCTATGCGCGGTCGAAGGAGTAGACCGCTGGGAGCTCAGAGGCGGGTCTGGAATTACCTCAGACCCTTCCGCGAACTCTAAGGCGGGATGGACGCAGTGGGCCAATTTATTCGGGATTTGGCAGGACGTGCGCGGACGCGAGAAGACGGATCAGAATACGGAGGGGAGGAGGCGGGCTGCCGTGATCGCTACGCTGGATCGGGCCATGAACACACTCGTTGTCGCATGCTGCAAATCCTGCGTCGGAGGCAGAGGGGTTAATAGAGGAGGCGAAGAGGAACCGTGGGGAGGGTATGCCTGTTTCGATCACGGGTTTTACGCGACGCTTTGTCGGAAGTTGTATGGTTAGAGATTATAAGTTCGCGGGGATGTAACGACGCAAGCGCGGGAAGGGAGGGAGGGGTGCATGATTATTGCCTCGAGTTGTATTTCCTGATTATGCCTACATTTGCCTTTACGATATCTATCTCTTGAATACGTTTATACTATAATCTATTAGATTTTCAACTTTTTTGGTTGAAGAGGCTTGTCTGGGTAAAGCTTAAAAGGTTAATTGTAAAGAACTCGAGTTTGTTTGGTGTGGTTTGATGGGGGTCTGGACTCGGGCCTGCTTGGGTAAGGGACTTATTTATCTAATCTAATCTGGTTTGACTTGGGTAACCTCGACAGACCGCATCTTCCGCCAACACTCTTAACCCCGCGCCAAACCATATCGTTTCAAACCCCAAACTTATATGTCCTCGCTGCCTGTTGTGTTCCTCAATTTGCTGGTCTGCCAATATCAGACATTACGCCGGGCAGTCCAACCCAGCGACTCCGAGGAATCATGACCTGAGTGACGACGGAACCGAAGATGAAGAAGAGGAAACTACTCCTATCCCTGTTACGAGAAGCAAAATATGCTCTCAGAATGGTAAGTTCGCCAAACCCGTTTGGAAGTTCGCCTAATGCAAACTCTGTTCGCATTCGACGATGTTAGCAAATCACCGCATGAGTTCACTAACTCGATTGGCTGACCTCTTGTAGGAAATCCTTACTGGCGAAAGGCCCTATGTGTAATATCGAAATGAGATCGGCATATACCATGCTATAGCCTCTCAAAGGCCTTCAAAACACTCGAAGCAGCTACCACTCACCCACCAGAAAGCTGTTCGCATGTGGAGACACCCCCGGCGCTGCTAGGGCCACAATCTATTCGCACGACCGGATGCGGTGTCAGTGCTAGTAACGATGTATTTCTCTCCGCGCCTCAATGAGTAAGTATGCACCGCTTGTCACTTGGTTGGATAGTCTCGTTATTTGAGCACCCGGCACACGCTGAGGGTGTCTATTAGTTATTTGAAAACCTAAATGTGCATTCGTGATAGTGCTTCATAGAAAGATTCATTTCCGGTATCAGAGGAAATGACTTCCTTTCTTCTAGCGCCGCGCTGGCATATGATGAAGCGGGATTCACTTACAACAATCCTCGAATAATACTCCTGCTTACTTGAAGGTAAAGTCCAGAGTAAGAGCTATTTGCTTAAGGCAGTATACACAGCAAGTACGCGACACTAGTAGTTGAGAGTAGTGCGGATGTATATTTCATATATTTATTCAGGAGTCTTTCTCCTGCGACTATCGGGGCGACCACAAATCAGCAGGGGGTAACGAAAAATTAGGATAAAAATATAAGTACACCAGGCAACCAGACTCCGTTTACAGTAACCTCTCAAACTAATGAAAAAAGATCAACTATTCAGCGCCGTTCTAGCGGAACGGGTTTCTTTGTTGGGTAATAATTGTACTAATAGGGTCATCACGTCCCAATAGGAACTACCCACTTAGTGCCCCACAGTATGCCCTTCAATGCCCCTCTATGGTCCATGGGTAGTTGCGTGCACTGAGTCGGGCTTCCCTGGTGTCCAGTCTAATTTATATTTTGCGTTCTCTCCTACGACTTCAACGTCCTTGCGCTGAAGTAGATCTTGTAGCGCTGATCCGCTGAGCGTCGCCCCATACATGTTTAGAACTGAAAGTACAGTCGAAAGACGTCAGAAGTAGGTTAAATATCGGAGGACGAACTGACCCAAAGTCTCGACCGGGCTGACAACTTCACATTTCGACGATGTGTTGGCGTACTTGACCGTCTGCTCATACATCCAGGTCATGTGGCTCGCTGTGTCGGCGGTCTCCTTCAATTGCACCTTCGAAGCGAATTGGCTGAGATTTATAGAAAAAAAAAAGAATAGCGAGCACTCACAATATAAGAGTCAGGGATGGCATTCTCGAAAGCCCGAATGATAGTGAGAGCACTAGAAGATTTGCTCATGGTCACGTTGAGACACTGAGCCTGCGAGATGATTTCGCACACATATGTCACGGAGAGACAAGTGGAGGATATGAGCAATGTTAGCACAGCTAGGGTAATTGATGTATATATTGAATACACTCACGTTGCAATCAGGGGAGGTGGTTGGGCGAAGGAGGAAATGAAGAGGCGAATTGCAAATTTACTAGTCAAATACAAAGCCGGGAGGGATAGAGTGCCACTTGATTCCGACCCGAGTCGACCCGACGCTCATCCAACCAGGTCAAATAAACGGACAGACGTTTAACGAACATGGCAAATTCGCGAGTAAATATAACATTGCTGTCAGGGGAGTGGCCCTTGTTGGCCCACCCACGGGATACTGACGAGATTGACCACTGTTAAGCACGTTTCTCTTATATTGTGACTACAGAGCGTTCTGAGAGTCAATTCGTGTATTTGCCAGTCTCTCACATGCCCCACAAGGGCCATACGCGACTATTTACTATAAGCATACGACGATAACGTCTCTCGTATAATAACACTGAGGCGCTAATTGGACGTTAGCTGTCCTTGCACAGTATGTCCCCGCGGTGGGGGGGGGGGGCATGGAACAAGACCCCTCGAGATCGAGCAGCATACATGCCCCCATTAGGAATGAATAAACAAAGATGTAAAAGATTTGATCTTTGGCGCTTTTTTGGACAATTCACCAATATGCGCACCTGAAACCAGACGCTGACATCACCAAAAGCCGGATGCTCGCCTCTTTAAGCAAGTGATGTTTGATACTAAGTTTGTATATAGTCCATATATGCGCCGAAAGGAGGCTTAAATCGTATTAATAAGCTAGTATCTTGCATTGCAAGCACGTGCGACTTCAAGGCTAGCGCGGCTGTAGGAGAAATCGCCATATTGAACAGAATTCTTATTTTCATTTTTGCTGGCATAAAAGGCCAAACAGCGATATCCAATCGATTGAACTTCTGTGGCCCAAACTATCCACTCACTAGCCCCTTTCTGCCACAGTCTCCAGCGCAGCGATATTGATTTCGGTGTGCACCACACACTCTCGACGTACTAGTACCATACATCCTCCCTCACGCTGCAGAGACTAGAGTGGCTCGCTCACCGATTCATTTACGAGTTTTCTATCGTCAATTTCATGGAATTGTCTTATATACGTTGTCTCCCTAGATATGATATATTTTACCTTTCGCTTCGAGCTTAGGCTAGACGTGAGTCACATCACAATCATACGTCACATCACAATCTTACGTCACATCGGGAGGTACTGTGACTAGGACCGACGTTTGATCACTGCGCCTACAGTATCATGTGAGTATTCACCCGTTGCATGTTGAAGGAGCAGCTGATTTATCTGTTTTCACATAGGTCACCCTACATAGCCGGGTATCGTATCTCTCGCTCTGGTTTGACAGCGGCTGCGAAACGTTTGGGGTTATACACCGGCGAGCACAAGGGAGACGAAACATCGGTCTGGTACTTCACCCAGCAAACGAATACGTGGATGTGCTACTGCACGTTCGAAGCCATATCCGACGAACATGGCATGACTTTCATGCTAGTCACCAAGAAGTCCGATACTGACCATAGTCTTGTGGAGAACGGGGAAGACTCAGAGCTCAAGGCCAAGCTTTTGAACGTCGGTATTCCTGTACGGGAATGGATCGTCTTGAACAACCCCTCGCGACTTCTTTGGAAAGATTGACAGTCCTGATTTCCGTCCCGTGTATTAAAAGCAAGGTTGTTTGATTCAATTCCCGTTCTCGGTCACCTTCGTGAAGTACCTTAGGACGACGAGAGAGGCCATATCCCCGCATGGTGTCCAAAGACTTTTCATAATTATTCTTGCCACCGCTAGATCCATTTGAGAATAATTACTGTGGAGACTAATCGACCAAGGGCTTAGCGTAAAAACGATTTCAGGATGCTAGGCAGCTAGTCAGCGAACAGCTTGTAGGCTCAGAGTATCTGTAATTCCAGTTCGGACGTGACCGTAAACGGTAAGTGGCTAGTAAACTCACGCGCAACGCGAGGCCTAGCAATCAACCGCCCACCATGGTCCAGTGCGAGAGTATTATCCCCCCGCCTCTCGTGCGCTAGATCAGTACGTCGCCCCTTAGGATCGTCCCCTTCGAGTATACGGTAACATTCACGTTACACTTTAATAACTGCACGTGTCTTGCCACTTCTCCGGGTAATGGTAACGCGACCCCTTCTGGCCCCTAGCAGTGCTGATCCGCGTGTTCGCGTACTTTTTCTCTCCCCTCCACTACTCGTCACTCTAGCTTGTATAACCTAATATCTGAGATCATATATCTACTTTGCTCCTCTCTCTGCCTCATCGAGCGCTGAAACCCGCTCGAGCGTCTCCCTATGGTTGCAAGAGGTCCGGCACCTCTGCTGCAATGGAGTGCGGGAAGCGGTGTCCCCTCGATTGCAATATCATATGATGGTGCTTGCATTGTATCTGGTTCGATCGATAACTTTGTCTGTGTCTGGGATCTAAGTACTGGCGCGCTTGTTCAAGGACCTCTCGAAGGTCATACCGACATTGTCGAGTCTGTAGCATGGTCGTCTAATAACATTCATATCGTCTCCGGCTCGCACGACAGGACCATTCGCTTGTGGGATGCGCGCACTGGCTTTCTCATAGGCAAGCCGTTCGAAGGACATACCAAGACAGTTTACTCGGTGGCGTTCTCGCCGAACAGCGCTCGCATCGTCTCTGGCTCGGCGGACAACACCATCCGCATTTGGGACGCGCGTACTGCCGCTTCCATAGGCGAGCCATTCGAAGGCCATCTTAACACGGTTCACTCAGTAGCATTCTCGCCCGACAGCACTTGTATCGTCTCTGGCTCGCATGATGGAACCGTCCGCATGTGGGATGCACGCACCGGCGCCCTCATATGCGAGCCACTCAGGGGACATACCAGCACGGTGTTCTCAGTGGTGTTCTCACCCGACAGTACTCGTATCGTCTCTGGCTCAACGGACAGGACTATCCGTATTTGGGATGCGCGTACTGGTGCTCCCATAAACGAGCCTCTCAGGGGGCATTCTGACTACGTATACTCGGTAGCATTCTCGCCCGACAGCACCCGAATCGCCTCTGGTTCGGCAGATATGACTATCCGCATGTGGGACGCACGCACCGGTGTGCCCATAGGAGAGCCGCTCAAAAGACATGCCAGTCACGTATACTCAGTAGTATTCTTCCCTGATAGTAGCCGTATTGCCTCTGCTTCGTTCGACCGGACCATCTGCATATGGGAGGCTACCCAGCACCCACCCTCGGTTAATTCAATACATGTTACCCCAGTGAGTGTCTTGCCTGTTTGCTTTCTGAGTTGATGTTCAATAACTATGATCCGGTAGAATCCATCCTCGCTCAATCTTGGGATCGATACCGAGGTACGTGTCTGGGTTACGCATACGGTCCGTTGAGCAAAGCTGATAAAAACATACTAGAACGCGCCCGAGTTCGAGGTTGTGACCAGCAAAATGGCGAGTATTCGACTCACATAATTGTCAACTTCTCCGCGCCTTACGGTTGAAAAATAGTCCGCTCAGGAGATGTTCGAATGTTTGGTCGAACATGGGTGCACCGATCTCACTTCTTCTTTGGATGTCAACCAGAGCTCCGAAGTGATCGCGTCTGGGGGATTCGGAGATGTGCGACGCTTGGTAAAGGATGACGGTACCGTTGTCGCGATTAAAACTCTTCGCTTAAACGTACTACTAAAGGACGACGACAAAGCTGTCAAGGTAAGCCTTATCCATTTATACTTGGGTTATACTTCAGCTGAATATTCCGCGCGTTCCAGCGCGCTGTTCGTGAGATGTATATATGGTCCCAGCTTCGCCATGTCAACGTTCAGGAGCTACTTGGCGTGATAGTGTTTCAGGGCGGACTCGGCATGATCTCCCCCTGGATGAGGCAGGGTAACTTGAAGGAATACATATCCGCGAACCCCAATGTAGAGCGGTATGGATTAGTGCGTCAGGCGTTTCGTTTACTTTTCGCCTCTGAAGCCGGATATACAGTGTGTTCAAGTTGTGTCGGGCGTCTCCTACCTTCATAATATCGAAATGGTAAGAGCGATCCTCCTATAGCGAGTCCAGCCTGGAAGCTGATCCAAAAGTTCCAGGTCCATGGTGATCTCAAATCAGTACGTTTCCCCGTGCCCCCTTGACTATACGGCGCAAGTCAACTCCGCTTGATGCTTCCGTACAGACTAACATATTGGTGTCTAACGATGGCACACTCAAGATTAATGATTTTGACTATGCTATTCTACCTGATAAATCACTACAGTTTTCTACAACGACCAGACCCGGCGGTGGGACGCTAAGATGGATAGTGCGCACTTTACTCTCCAATTCTTTGCTTGTCTGTAGAAAATTGGCAGGCACCTGAGCTCCTCCAACCAGAGGAAGACGACGAAGAGGAAACAACGCGAGTACCAGTTGAACGGAGCAAAGCAACAGACGAATATGCTCTAGGAATGGTCAGTCCGCTCAATGTGTTTGCGAGTAGATCAGATTTTGACTCCATTTATACTAGACAATGCTGGTTAGTCTTCGCTCTGAATCATCCAATCGGCCGTCTGACGCCTCGTAGGAGATCCTGACTGGCAAAGTACCTTACGCGGAATATCGAAGCGACATGGGCATTTACAATGCTATCGCCGCTCAAAAGCCTCCAAAACGTCCAAAGGAACTCCCTCTTAACAACGAGAAATCGGACCGCATGTGGGTGCTACTTCTGAGCTGCTGGAACCACGATCCATCCGCGAGACCGAACGCAGCGTCAGTCTCAGTAACGGTCTGTCGCTATACATGCCCCAATGAATTGTAGCTAACTCACATTTATTGCTCAGTTAAACAGCCTCGTTGCTTAAGTACTCATCACTCGCTGAGGGCTTCTATCGAGTTATTCGGATAAATGTAGATGAAATCTTACGTTATGTATAACCTTCTGTTATAGAGTCTAGTTTATGTTCCCGTACAAATGCTTTCAACATGCTTACACTTTGGCAAGAGATGCGACTTCAAAGGGCCGGGTGTGGACGCAGCGGGACGCAGCGCGCGCCAGCGAGGTAGCCGCAAACAATAGTTGATCTTTGGGAAGACCGAAATCGGGTGGGAGGTGTAGGGTGTTCCCGTCATCCTCCTCCTCTGCCTGCGGGAGCTCGGGAGCCTGGTAGAAGACTAGGAGCATGGAAAGAATCTTCGATGGTCTACTCACCATCCATCGCAGGGTTCCTCCCCCAGGTTTGGTCGTCGCCGAAAACCGAAGTGAACTTCCCGCGAGTATGGTATGGTCAAAGTCACTGATTTTGAGTGTGCCGTCGTCCGACACAAGGTCGTTATTCTAGACTGAAGTAAGTGTGTTGCGAATTAGGTAGATAGGCAAGGGGAACGCCGGAAGACTTACAGCCTTTATGTCAGCATGGGCCTAAGATTCCGATGTCAATCTCCAACCAATTTGGCATCATAATAACGGTGAACTCACCATCAAAATACTGTGGAGGTACAATACACCCGAAGCTATCTGAATTCACTAGACACTCCTATTAGAAAGGAGAAGAGAACCAAGAATTTCTACTGACCGGCCCATAACGCTCGACCTCGGGGTGTTTCAACATGTACTTTTGTAGGTCTCCCCGCTCCATCCATTGTGAGACCATCCCACGCCCATCTTTGAGGACGGCAACACCCAACAGGTTCTGGACGTTGTTATGGCTTAGCCGTGACCAGACGTGCACCCCGCGAACAGCGCGCTATAATGCTGAGTGCTTTCAGCTGGGGCGGCAATTGGCGAAGAAACACGACATTGACCTTGAAAGCTTTGTCACCATCTGTGGCTAGGACATGTAACCGGAGCATTTTGAGGACTACGGTGGTTACACCATCCATTACCACGCGTCGGACGTCCCAAAATCCTCCCGACGCCACTACTACAGAGGTATAGCCGGTTTCTATGGAAGAACTGAGGTCGGTACACCCGTGATTCACTAGACAATCGATCATTTCTCGAACAGACTGTTACAGGATCAGTATATGGGAGCAAGCCGACACTGTGAGAGCTAGCATGTGCTCACCATATCTTTCGTTACCATATCGAAGGTGGGTGGATTCTATCGTGTAGATGTCAACGAACATGAAAGAATAATGAATGCGCATGAACACTTGCTATATTTTAGGTCGCTGTATCAAGAAAGGACGCACACCGAAGTGATCGCCACATACATATGCTCCCATTCCACGAGCTAGAGATGATACGAGTGTTGTAGGGTGAGGGCACCACTAAGTAGACCCAGCTTGTATGTCCGCTGAGTGGCTCTCCTATGAGATTTCTATTTCCCGCGTCCCAGATCCAGACGGTACCATCTAATGAGCCAGAAACAATGAAAGTATTGTCGGGAGAAAAAGCCACCGAGTAGACCCGCTCGGTATGTCCCCTAAGTGCTCTTCCTTTGAAAGTACCTCTGCGTACGTCCCAGACCCGGACTGTCACATCGGCGGCCAGCGCGACCTGGGCCAACGTTAAATTCGCACGCGTACAGTACGAACGAGACCGTCTGCTGAGCCAGAGGCGGCGTGAACGCCATGGTGCGACACAGCGACAGAATTTACACCACTGCCCTCATTCCATCGTACCTGAGGTTCTACTTTTTTGCAGCCATAGCCAAGTGCCAAAGATGTTGTGGACGCCAAAAGCTGGAACAGGGGTGGAGAGAGTAAAATCGTTGCTTAGAGGCGATATGTTTACGGAGGCAAGTGCTCGGGTTGCAGACGCTAGAGAGTTGGGTGGGTGGTGAGGGCAAGGGGAGCCGTTGGCACAACACGCACCAGGCCGACGTGGCCGCACAGAGGGACGCGAGTTAGGTTATCGCTACGTAGGAACCCCTGCCCAGCTCCCTCGCCGTTACACAAGAGGTGAGCTCCCATGTGACCCATAGTTCTAGGATAACCACTTATGTAACATGCTTCTCTTGGACGCCCGCTGGACGCGCTTTGCGCTCCACCTAACTTCTCGCCATTCGACTCAAGTCGTTCGATCACCTCCCCCTCTTCATGCCTCCTGTGCCCCCTCGCTATTTTATCTCGCATCCACCAGGTTCGTAACGCAACACAACAATCTATTGAGACTTAAACGG
>JANWGL010001368.1:0-39636 GCA_025200755.1 Ceratobasidium sp. C01
CCCTGTACAAATTTAGCCATCCGATATTGCTCAAAAAGTTGCTATTATATTATTTATGGTCTCAGTACCCCTGTTAGGCACATTCAAGCTTATAAAAACTAGCCAAAAAATGCTTTTGGGATGAAATAAAATGTCTGAATCAACAGATTCACTCATTTAGGTCAAACCAGGTTATCCTTGTGAGCTCCATACATCCCAGGTATGGCAGGCAGAGATGGGAGTCAATGTTCAATACCACCTGTTTCATCTGCTGTCCTTTGTTCTTGAATGCTATTGCAGCAGCTCAAAACTGTGGTATATGCTAGCATTTAGTTAGCTCTACAATATAATATAGTTTGACCATGGCTTTCCTAGTAGGAGAAGAAGCCCTAGATTGACAAATGATATTGGAACTGTGGGGACAAAACCTCTCTCAAGCACCCCCCCTAGTATTTCATCTATAACTTGTTCATCTCTCAAGTGTTTTCAACATAATTGTGTGCGTTTTGTAGCCTACGCGTCTGGCTTCAAAACGATATTAATTACATGGGAAACACATGGGGGGCTCTTAAGCTATTGAGTGATTACAGTGACTGAAAGTCCTCTGAGAGAGGTTGAATCCAATACTGTATATAGAAGGTGTCTATGTAAGCCCAGGAGCGTTATGAAACCCCATCAACAGCCCAATTTGTACACCCATTAGAGGCAGAAAGTAATCTCCAGGTTGACCTATGAAGCGGAGCCACGCGTCAAACCCCTATTACATTGTATAATGGTAGATGGACTTACGTTGTTGGCCTGGCATTGGCGCTGAGACTGATAGTCCGTAGGAGTGCAGAACGCTCCATTCGGGCAGCACGAAGCAGACGTGCCTACAACCCGTCAAGTCAGCCCCGCGCACGTTTCAACTAAGACCGCGCACTACTCACAGTCGTTGCCAACTCCGTCACACCCATTATAATACCCGAACCCAGTGGTGACCGAGAACTTATGGGGAGGGATGAGGGAAACATCTGTGCTAGAACCGCAGCCAGCGCAAGTAGGGTTCACGAGCGTTGTTTCAAGGAGCGAGCAGTTCTCGCCGTTGAAACCACAAGCACCAGTCTGGAGGTATGCGATTGCCGCGGTGAGGGGTCCATTGCTGGTGTATGCACCGCCAGTGGAGAGGACCCGGCCACCTTGGATGAGGGTGGGCTAATGGGGTCATTTGGTTAGTACTGTTGTGGACACAATACCGTAGTACTTACAGTTCCGTATCCACACCTGTTGTCAAAGGTAACAGTGTGAGTCTCGGCCTGAGCGCCAATAGCGGCCGCGAAAACAACAGCCACAACGGAAACGATAGTCTTAGAGAAAAACATATTGTGCTAGGAGGTGGGGAGTGTAGTAATTGAGTAGCCTGTATCGATGATAGCCACCAACGCCGCCAAGAGTTCCTTTTATACTTGTTCAAGCCCACCCGGCGCCCCGACCGACGCATGACCGAGCTCCCTGATTCACTCGTGGACAAGGCCGACATCCACCAAGCGAAATGCAATCAAGGCCAGCAGTCCTAAAAATAACCTAAGCGGACCTCTGCCGCACTTGGACACTCATATGAACCTGAAGCGGCGTCAGGAGCGCACTTCTCCCAGCTATGCATATACATACGTGGTGATTGTACCTGGGCTAGTTTTACGCTGGGCTCGGATGATTGAAGTGCGCTTATCATATCGGGGTTCCCGGAGTTGATTCGAGCTCGCCTACCACATTAGAGTTTTCCGCTCACGTTCTGCCCATCTCGGGCGATTCGGTGATCGGCAAGGTGTACGGTGCGAATATAATTTTAGTATATCTGAATTCTACC
This sequence comes from Ceratobasidium sp. C01, assembly GCA_025200755.1. Taxonomy (NCBI): domain Eukaryota; kingdom Fungi; phylum Basidiomycota; class Agaricomycetes; order Cantharellales; family Ceratobasidiaceae; genus Ceratobasidium; species Ceratobasidium sp. C01. The sequence goes on from JANWGL010001368.1 coordinate 1,826, forward strand.
GGCGTGTGCGAAAATGATTGTTCCAAAGGCGGGTGCGCCGCAACCCGCCGGGGGAGGGGGTGATTACGATTCGACATGATATTCAAGCATTAAAATCAAGCATGATTTAGGATTCTTATAGTTCTTCCATTGATGTTGGACTACACAATCTAGGCAACGCACACCAGAAACAATCCAACACGCTTTTCATTTCTCAGAAGCCGAAAGAGCGGTAAACAAGTACAAACATCCCGTCACCATTCGAATGCCTCAATCACAAAAAGTGATCGCGAGGTTGACCTAGGGCAATAATCATAAGTCCAATGGGCTGCGCTTCGTATGGTTTTGACTCACGTTATCAGCCTCGCATTGCCTCTGGGCTTGGTAGTCAGTGGGCTGACAGAACGCACCACTGGGGCAGCAAGACGCAGAAGTGCCTGTGATGTTTCACCATTAAATACCATAGTCTGTGCGCTGCCATAGATTCATTTACTCACAGTCATTGCCCGTTCCATCGCAGCCGTTATAATAACCAAACCCAGTAGTCACAGAAAACGAGTGAGGCGAAATCAGCGAGATATCTGTGCTTGAACCATCGCCTGAGCCCGTTGGGTTATGCAGGGTCGTCTCGAGCAAAGTGCATCCCTCTCCATTGAAACCACAGGACCCCGTCTGAAGGTACGCGATGGCAGCGCTCAGCGGGCCATTGCTTGTGTAGGCTCCGCCTGTAGACAAGACAGTACCACCTTTTATAAGCGTCGGCTGTTATTTACATATATCAGCGTTTATAGTCGGGGGTTGTTTGAGTACTACTCACTGTTCCATAGCCGCACTTGTTCGTAAAAGTTACGGTATGAGACTCTGCTTGAGCCTGAAGAGCAACAGCCAAAATCGTCACTAGAGCCGATCCGATGAAAGAATGCATTGTTTCAGCGAAGATATTTTCGATGTTGAACAAGAGGGGAAGCAAAAGCTGCAGATTGGTGCTGAAAAAGTTTTCAGAACTCCCATGTTTTATACATTCTACTCAGACGCCGTATCTTTAATTAGGTTTCAGCGCATAAAGATTTTGCTGCGTTCTAACCGTCTGAGCATGGAAATCTTACCGTCGCCGCCGCACACCGCTCAAACTCGGGACGAAGAGTCACGAGCGTTTTCCTAAAATATACTCTAGGTTTTCTTCTTATACCCAAGGTCCCTATTCAATCAATGTGTTCTTCACCGCCCTATTATGTTATACTCCCACATCTGTCCACACACCCCGCGTGGATAGGTTGACACTCGGGGACCTTACCTACTCGGGTTCAGCCCCGTTCGCCGAGTGCCTAATTGGGTTCGTGGAACAAACATTTCGCCGAATTAGCTGGGAAAAATCATGCCGGCCACCGTGAGAGTCCACCTCGATTATGGTTTGATTTATCAAAAATCTGACTTTTCCTATGACCACATGGCCAACTGTCTCACGTCGACTGTCTGACCAACCCATTAAACCAAATTGAATCGTATGGATACATTGTGATATGCCGTTCCCAGCAGCTACCCATATGTGTATCCTGAGGCTATGCTCATCGCGTCAGTAATATGATTTAGTGACTGTTGAATCTATGTAGCTATCCTACTCTAGCACTAGGCTAGCGTAAGTAGCTTCTCAAAATTCAATGTGTATGATACAAGTGGTATCGTCACCGTTATTTGCTCGTATTATCCGTTCAATAACGTTAGCGCGCACGAAGTCGAAAAATCAACCCCTAGGTGAGCTACCCAACCTGAGAGTCCCAAAACGTCTAGAATATCTTTTGGGTTGCTATCTCGCGTTTTACAGGATTGATCGAAGACATCTTCATCGGGCGCGCTGCGGCACCCCACTCCTATCTATTTCGGGAGAATCCATCTTCGCCGGGTATAACATATTCATCTATTACACTAAATAATTATGAATACAAAAGGAAGACGCTTTACAGAAATGTCCTGGACTCCAAGGCCATAAAATTAAAATCCGCACTGTAGGGGGGCATATGCATCAGTGGCAGTGCCCAATCTATGATCCTGACGAAGCGTCTCTTGGAAGGTTACAATTGGGTTCTTACCTTCGTCACTGCTTTAGCCCCTGCTCTTGCTCACTCCGATTTGTATACTTAGTGTCATCTACTTCAGGTCTAAGCCTTCATTACTCTGTTGTTTAAAACCTTTGAGGATTGGGCAAACGGAGATATAGGGAAATATGGCGCCCATGGCAACGTGGAACGTTGGTAGTGGCGTAAATTCCCTTGCACTCTCAATAGACGGAAAGTACGTCGTTTCCGGATCAGATGATGCGCAAGTTCGCGTCTGGGACGTGGGTACTGGTGTAATTACCCTCGGGCCACTTATAGGGCACACCAGGGGAGTCAATACGGTGGCTTTGTCCTATGATAACACTCGCATCATATCTGGCTCAAATGACCACACTATCCGAATATGGGACATACAGGCTAGGGATTCAATCGGTGGGCCGCTGAAAGGACACACCGATGCGATCTGGTCGGTTGCATTTTCCCTCGATAACACTCGCATTGTTTCCGGCTCCAGCGATCAAACTATCCGAATTTGGGAAGCAAGTACGGGGAATCCTATAGGCGAGCCGCTTGAGGGGCATCTCGGTCCAGTCTTCTCCGTAGCATTCTCCCCGGACGGCGCCTACATTATTTCCGCCTCAGGCGACGAGACAATCCGTCTTTGGGATTCCTACACTGGGATTCAAGCGAGCGATCCACTTATAGGGCATACCTACAAGGTCTACAAAGCGATGTTCTCAACGGATGGTAGTCGCATCTTCTCTATATCACACGATGGCACTATTTGCATATGGGATGCAAATACTAGAACGGCCATTGGCGAATCACTCCGGGAAGACTCTGCGGTGCTATCAATGGGGGTTTCCCCGGACAACTCGCGTCTTGTTTCTGGCTCGCAAGATCACGCCATTTATATCTGGGACCTGCATACCAGGTCGATCGTTGGTGCACCAATAAAAGGACATAGGGACCACGTCAGCTCTGTAGCATTCCTGCCCGACAACTCCCGCATAATCTCTGGCTCGAGGGATGGCACAATTTGTATATGGGCAGCGATGTGGGAAGGCTCCTCGTCGAATGTGGTCTCCAGCAAAATGGTAAGCATTTAACATTAGTATATCCTACCTGCTCATTGCAGCGTTTTAGTCTGTGCAAGAAATGTTCGACAACCTGATAAAACACGGTTGCAACGATCTTTCCTTATCAATGGATGTCAGCCACTTTTCCTCCGCTCCAATTGCAACTGGAGGGTTTGGTGAAGTGTGGAAAGCATGGATGAAGGATGGTACCCTCGTCGCAGTAAAGTGTTTACGGTCAGGCATCATTCTCGAGAGCGACCAGAAAGGCAAAAAGGTACTTACTCTGGTTCCTTACCTCTGGTTAGACGCTCCAATTTAACTACCCAAAATTAGCGAACGATGCGCGAACTACACCATTGGTCGAAGGCGCGTCACCAGAACGTGCAGGAGCTTCTTGGGATCATGATATTCCAGGGTCGTCTTGGTATGGTATCATTGTGGATGGAAAATGGTAATCTACAACAGTACATCGAGAAATACCCGAATACGGAGCGGTATCCATTGGTAAGAATTCTTGTTAGTTTGATGCTCACGAAAATATCATAACTGCGATCCAGTGCATACAGGTTACAAGTGGGGTCTCTTATCTACATGGCATCGGAATGGTAAGCATACCTCACGCAGGTTTCCCATATGTCTAAACATCTCGTTATAAGGTACATGGTGATCTCAAAGCGGTAAGTACAAGATTTGAAACTAGCTGATAAGCATTACTGATGTTAGTTATTCCAGCTCAATGTTCTCGTATCGGACAACGGCATTCTGAAAATCAGCGACTTTGATTATGCAATCTTACCAGAAAGCACTCTCCGTTTTTCGGAAACTACTAGACCTGGCGGCGGAACGTTTCGGTGGATGGTACGTGCGTTGAATCGCACACTTTCCTTCAGCTAATGCTCGGACAGGCTCCCGAGTTGCTCCTACAGCGTGACGAAGATGACGGACCTCCGGTGATGCGGAACAGGACAACTGACGTATATGCCCTTGGAATGGTATGTATATGTTATTTAACTGAACCGGTATGGAAATCTGACATTTCATTCGCAGACAATGCTCGTACGTCACCACCATCCCGCAAAAATCTTTCCAGAATTCATCTGACACAACGCAGGAAATTATAACCGGAAACGTACCGTACCAGGAGTTTCAATCCGAGTTCAGTATCTATCGCGCACTCGACAAGAAGCAGCTTCCGAAACGTCCTAAAGAATTGTTAGAATCCGACGAACGGGCAACCAAGATGTGGGCGCTTCTCGCCCGGTGTTGGGACCATGATCCAGAGGCTCGACCGACTGCTTTATTCTTGTTGAACAATGTGAGTAGCACTGGTCGGAATGAGCATGAATGTTTTGATAAAACGGTGGCTCCTTAGTTAGAAAACCTTGCCGTCTAAACATCTCAAAGAATCTCATGAATCCCTATTACCTGTGTATATACGTTGCTCATCCGGATCTTGTTCTATTTGGACCATGTTATTGTCAGGTGTCTGAAATTTGACCGCTATACCTTCGAGGGGCTATTTCCTTGAGCAGCTACACCCTCTCCATGAGAAGATCCTGTACAAATTCCAGTCTGTGGGTTTAGCAGCTGTGTCGAATTGTAATAATCTATGCGTGTAATCATTTATTTATGTCCCAAAACAACACCATAAAGCCTTATGGTGATTATATGCGTTTCCTAGCCACTGTACAAGCTCAAAAACATATCCCGCGCACACCAAACTCAGCGGTACATTCGAGTTAGCCCGTCTGCGTGCTCAACAATCAAATATTCTGACGTATCGAGTCCATTCTATGGTGTTGACAACATACTCTCAAAACGGAATTGTAAGGATTGTTGGTGCTTGAGTCAATTGACCCAGCGGTCTAGAGGGATTGCCAGATATTGTACTTTAATTTTCTGCTCCTGTCGATAAATATAAGGACCACAACTCAACAAGAGCGTGCATAGTTACCATATAGAATCTATTAGTCATAGCAAAGGTTAACCCCTGCGTGACCCATGTGCAATTTGCCGAATTCGCGATGCCCATCAAAGACTTGTAGGTCGAAGCGAGATGACGAGCTCCCTATATGTGACGGTCACAATCTCCCTTGACCGGATGTGGAAGAGACTATGTAGTTTCTGAGATTTGTTCCCTTCACAGGTTTGCGAACAGTGTCAACGCGTGTGACGCTATAGCGGTCCGCCGCCGCTCAGTGTGAAAAGCATCTTAATCTCTGATATCATCCTGTAACTCAGGGTTGGCGTTCGGTGTCTGTAAGAACACGCCGATCAGTATAGCATTCTGCCGAACAGGAAGGCTCCCCGAATGAAATAAGTGCATTCTCCGCGTGTTGCAGAGCTAAGATGGGCAACCATAAAAGCATAACCAAACAAGAGGCTAGAGTTAAGACTCCCCATCTTACGAGCTATCCCAACTTCACGACAACCAGCTTAACCCTCGGCCCTCATGGCTCAACCAAACCCACCTCTAATGCATTGCGACTCTTTTGAGTCGCGAGACAGTTCCAAAGCATCAAGGTTCGGATCTAATCACTTTCTCCTGGTGTATGATGCTTACCGATCCTTCACAAATAGACTCGTTAGTCTAGAGGTACGTTGAGGCAAGCCAAGTAGATCTTCCGATGGCTGATATATATTACGTCCCTCTTTGAACGTTAGCCCATATTTGTGGTCTGCCAAACTTATTCATCTGCGTTCACTACTAATACAACGGAGAGTGAGTCGACTACTTCGTCGTTAAACCCTTCTCTAGTGGCAGCAAGACGCATAGGCTAACATATAGTAACCCCATAGTCAATGCGGCGGTAGAAATATCTGCTACATATCGACAGCCTGATCGAGGGCTTATCGGCAATGCCTACTGTACTCGGAGGAAGAACGCGGAATGTCATCGGCAACGATCTGGTAGAACGATCTACCATTACAAGCGAGGTCAAATTGACCGAGAGGGCCATCCGGATGAGCACGGGACGCTCAAAACCTCGGTAAATTGCACCAGGTTCGATTTCTGCGTCTGGGCAAGGCTGCAGAGACGAACAGGGCGATTGTGTGCTACTCTCAAGCGATTTTGTTTACTCCAAATGCAAGCCCGGGAGACTTGCATAAGAGAAAACCCAAGACTTAATTTCGAACTACCATGGTCGCTTGTCCTCTATCTTACTCTTTGGCACTCTTCCCTTGATAATCTGGCCCTTTACTGGCTCTTCATACCTTTACAGATAATGAATTCTTTTTTATACTCTTTAGCTGCATGCTCGATTCAAATTTGAGCCGCAAAAAGCATTGGAGCCAGCGCCCATGTCAGCAGAAGAATAAGAATCATTCGTGAACACGATAAATGAACTAGTCTAATAGTAAGTCGACCATAAAATCCGCTAAAACTAAAGTAAAAGAAAATTACAACGGGAGTATCGGCAAGACCTGGGATGAAAATAGCACACAGGAGCGCGTGTCGGGTGCGCCGTACGCTCGAGGAACATCAGGAGTACGCATACTGAGCTCAGGAGCATACGTGAGCACACACGGTGGGCCTCGAAGCGCTCGCGAGCACCTCGACGATTAGATGTTGGGGTGTTAGCCCGCCAGCGGGATAACGCGTTGTCGTGTTGAAGCATCAATGTGTGAGTGGGTGCAAGGTAGAAAGATGCAACTAGTGAGAACAGTCTCAATCAGCATGGGGTGGTGAAATCAGGACGAAGTAGGAGACGCGCAGCGACAGTGTACGAGAACTAGGGCAAGCCGAGGGCTATCAAGATTGGGAGGCGCTGGGATTACCGTGGTTGTTAACAAAGACAGTTGGTCACATACTGTAGCGTCCCTAGTCGGTCTAGGACATCGTGTGGGCTGGCCATATTGTTCGGCTGGAACCTCCCGGCGAGGAACACATCACTGAATTTTGGCTTATCACATATGCCAGGCGGGTCATGAAGAGCTATCGAGACACGCATAACTCCAGGCTACAAACGGAAGCCGCTTTCGCTGGGTTTTGTTCGTGGCCTTTCCGCAGCTGCTTGAAATCCAAATAATATATCTTGAGCTATTTAGTAACCACGCCAACGCAGGGAACATAATCAAGCAGCCTAGCACTTGTAGTAGGCTAGCTCCAACGCATATACATCAAGCATTGCTCGAGATTGTCACCAACACTGGCCAATAAACATAGAAACATATTCTAGACTGGCAGAGATATTCAAAAATAACTGAAAATCCCCCAATCAAGTTCAAATTTAATGATTCAACTGGTGAAATACCCTGTTTGCATTAGCAAACCGCTTGATATGTGGTCGGGTGTAAGAGCTCTAACCTAGCAATCGCCGAGGTCCGTCACTAGGTGTAGCGAAGTCTCACGGAGGACGCGCCTTAGGGTACTTGCTACGACAATGGTGTTGTAGCTGCACTTCGTGCAGTAGGCACTAAGAAATTCAATATGGGGCTCTTATGTATGGCAAAGGGCGACACTAGACGCCCGAAAGAGATGTGTGTACTTATGGGGAATTACTCTGTTGATTGATTGACGTGGGAGCTCGTCAGTGGTATTTGGCGATTGTGAAAGTGGGTAAGGACCTTGTCGTAGGTCGTTCGATGGATAGATACACTCGTTTCAAGTTATTTCGTAGCATCATTAGGCTCATAGCGATTGTTTTCAACATCTCAGTCTCATTTCCGATATGTTTTTACAAATGATTGACAGAAGCCATGTTTTGTGGCTCGGGGCACGGTTCACACTATTTGGCTCGGTCCCGTGACTGGACATCACAATCCAATCAGCCGCCGACCTCCATTACAGTATATTATAATATATATATCGCAAAACTTATAGCTTCCATCTGTCACCCCGACCCGTTCAAGCGAACAACCTCGAGGTAAGTCGACGATGGTTGTTGATCCACACTTATTTGTTCGTTCAGGCTGAGCACGTAATCCTTCAAGAGCAAAGCCCACGTATTCGCCTCGCTACATAATCAACCCCTTATGATAGCCCAAAGTCTCGCTGCGTAATCGAGCATTCAAGATAGCATGAGCGCCGCCATGGTTGACAGAGACGTGGCGCCGCTGATTCGATGGGATCTTGGCAGCCAAGTCAAGTCAATTGCAATATCACATGATAGCACCCGCATTGTCTCTGGCTCAGCTGACGATCTCGTCCGTCTGTGGGATTTGCGCACTGGGGCACTTATCCTAGGTCCTCTCAAGGGTCACACCGGCCGGGTCGAGTCTGCAGCCTGGTCGCATGACGATACCCGCATAGTATCTGGCTCATACGACAAAACTATCCGCATGTGGGACGCACACACAGGTGGGTGCTTAGGCACGCCGTTCGAGGGCCATACCAAGGAGGTTTGGTCGGTGGCGTTCTCTCCCGATAGCACCCGCGTAATCTCCGGCTCGGACGACTGCACCATCCGCATGTGGGACGCACACTCTGGCGCTCTCATAGGCGAGCCGCTCCAAGAACACACCGCACCAATCTTCTCGGTGGCATTCTCTTCCGATAGCACACGCATAGTTTCTGGCTCGCGGGACAATACCATCCGCATCTGGGACGCGCGTACTGGCGCTCTTATAGGCCGACCGCTAACAGGACACACTAACACCGTCCGATCGGTAGCATTTTCACACAATGCGACTCGTCTCGTCTCTGGCTCGAGGGACAAGACGGTCCGCCTCTGGGATGCACAAACCGGCGCTCCGATAGGCGAGCCGCTCATGGGACATACCGACCGGGTCTTCTCCGTAGCGTTCTCGCCCGACAGCGCATACATCATCTCTGGCTCGCGGGACAATACCATCCGCATCTGGGATGCACGCACTGGTGCCTCTTTGGGCGAGCTGGTCAAAGGACATTCTCACGGGGTCCTCTCAGTGGCTTTCTCACTCGACAACACCCGGATTGTCTCTGGTTCTTATGATAATACTATTTGTGTATGGGAAGCGCCCCCAAGCGTAGCATCGTCCGAAATTGTGGCTGGTACCGCTGTAAGTACCTCACCCCCGTCCGATTCCCGTGTTGGCATTTAACGATCCCAATCCAGCAGAGTCGCCTCCTGCCTGATTTGGTGAGCGACACGAAGGTGGGTCTCTCGATCACATATGCTCCTCTGCGAGTGCTTATATGTGAGCATAGCAGAGCGAACCCACGTTTGATATGGTGACTAGTCAAATGGTAAGCACCAAGCTCACGACCGTTATCACCGGTATCTGTCTGATATTCGATCGATAGTCTGTTCAGGAGCTGTTCGAATCTCTTGTCAAACACGGATGCGCTGATCTCACACCGTCAATTGACTCAAATCAAATCCCCACTTCGGCGATTGCCTCGGGAGGTTTCGGTGACGTGCGGCGTACAACTATGGTAGATGGCACCGTCGTTGCGCTCAAGACACTTCGATTGCATTCCTTGCGAGAAGACAGCGACAAAGCTCTCAAGGTATCTTCAACGTCTCTCGATCTCTACTTCTACCTAGGCTAATACTATTAATCTCATTAAGCGTGTTGTTCGAGAAGTGCATGTTTGGTCGAGGCTTCGGCATATCAATGTCCAAAAATTGCTAGGTCTTATAATTTTCCAAGAGGGGCTCGGAATGGTGTCTTTGTGGATGGAAAGGGGAAACCTCCTGCGATATATTAACCTGCACCCTGATACGGAGCGCCATCCATTGGTATGCCCCGCAACGCCACTCGCTTCCTATTTCTAATCCTTTTTTTCTCTTAGTGTGTCCAATTGGCTTCGGGTTTATCGTATTTGCATGGTGTTGAAATGGTAAGAAACACCTCTCCAAGTAATTCTCACACCCGGGCTGATACTGTACCCGTAGGTCCACGGTGACCTTAAAGCGGTAAGCTGGCTGAGCTACCCTATCGGTACAAATATAAACGTTTTACACAATTTGTCCCCAGGCTAACGTGTTGGTGTCCGACGACGGCGTACTCAAAATCAACGACTTCGACTATGCGATGTTGTCCGAAACTTCGCTTCGGTTTTCTGCGACATCTAGGCAAGGGGGAGGCACACTGAGATGGATGGTGAGTATTTTTCGATCGATCCACCATTCTCTTACGCCTATTTGTCAGGCTCCCGAGCTCCTGCAACCAGGGGGCGACGATGAGGGAGATATCGATCCAGCTCCTGCTACGAGGTGCAAGCAGACAGATATATATGCGCTTGGGATGGTAGGTGTATTAGATACTTTACATAGATGCATCATTCTAATCGGTTCCCACTAGACGATGCTAGTAAGTCATTGTGTCTAATGCAGTAGTCTAGCTGTCCAACAGTGCGCAGGAAATCTTGACCGGCAACGTACCTTATTCCGAGTACCAAAGCGAGATGGGCATATATCATGCTGTTGCCTCCAAGAAGCCCCCAAAGCGACCGAAGGTATTGCCTCTACCTGAAGGGATGGTAGATCCTATGTGGACCCTTCTGCTTACCTGCTGGGACCATGATCCATCTGCTCGACCCGGTGCGACGTCGGTGTTGACAATGGCGAGTTGTTATGCTTGCGAGATAATTTTAGGCTAATAACCTGTCCACTATTCAGTTGGAAGGTCTTGTCGTTTGAGTACGTATCGGACCCTAAAGATATGTTTTGACCCGTTAGGAGGAGCCCAAACGTGGCTACACTTGTGTTTATCCTAGTGAGATCTTGTATTGTGTCGTCTGTTCTTACTTTTGTCCAACCTATATTATCTTGTTTCACGAAATCATAAACATATCCACACCTAAATTCCCGTATGCGCCCTGACTTACACGCTATACTATAGCTAATGTTAGCACAGGCTCCCGAACTGCTCTTGAAATGTGAGGACGACGATGGCCCTCCAGCGATGCGGAGCAGGACAACTCATGTATACGCTCTTGGCATGGTGTATATCGGTACGCACAATGCTCGTGCATCGCTGCTACTCACAAAAGGTTCCGAGGCTCCATCTGACCCAGGTGAAGAAATTATAACCAGAAACATACCATACCCGTGAATTTAACCTGAATCCCGCATGTACCGCGCACTCGACGAAAAACAACCCCCGAAGCTTCTGATAGAATTATTTGAATCTGATGAGCGAGCAACCAAGATGTGGGCACGCCTTATCCAATGTTGGGACCACGGCCCGGAAGCTCGGTCGACTGCTTTAAGTACACATATTGAAGAAAGTGATTAGGACTCGTCGCCAAGAGCCTCGCGAAGTCCCACCAGACGGGGGTTTCCGAGTTGGAAACCTTTGTGATATGAACAGCTCAGTATACATATTATAAAAATGTATTGCTTGGGTATATGCGTCGATCTCTGAGACCCCCTGTTACGAGGGGCAGCTTAATACTTGTCTCATGCGCTTACCAGTTTGGTTTCCGGATCTCTCTCGCGTACTAGCACAAGGTATTGATGTCCTAGTCGCCACAGAGCGCGGAGAATCCCAAGTACGATTACACCGCACAATGCGTTGACCTTGGCTATGTGACCAGTAAATGCCCCTTCTGCTCTTCCACCACCTTTAGTAGAACTCTTTCGTTTTTTGCCCTACCCACTACACTCTTTGCCCGTGCGGCTCTAGGATATGAGGGTCCAAGTATTTTGCCCAATTTACCTGGAATGTGTAGGAAAGTCGTGGATGAGACTCATATGTGCCGCTGCCGCAAACGAAGGTAGCACAAATTATATTCCCGCATCAGCCTACAGATGCAAACACCTGGATATTTAAATTCCGCTGTTATTCGTTAGATTGGCAAAGGGAAATAATCTTCTGACCACGAAGGTGGCAAAAGTGCCACTGTCTCCCGCCAAGGCCCAAGGGTAAACTAGAAGAACGACGGGCTGCAAAAACTAACCTCAAAGTCAAAGTTTAAAGACTCAGCCTGTGGTCGCTTCAGACAATAAACGGGTTGAAAGCGGAAATAATATTTCTTGACGTGAATTATTCAAGTGCCGATTCTGTACCTTCTCTCCAGAGCGGTCTAGTTTTATCGGAGTTATGTGTGAATGGTGATAGGCAATGGAATACTGCACAGGATCACATTTCACTGGAAAGCTGGATATGGGAGTACCAGACTCGATTGTAGGCTGCCACCCCGTCGACTCCTAAGGCGGAGATGGGAATTCCCTCTATAAAACACTAGATGGCGTGGGGGAGCTCGCAACATCACTGAGAGCTTCTACAAACTTTACAAATAAACCCGCACCCTTTTGAAACAACATCTCGATATTTACACCAACGCAATGAGGGACAAGGCAAGTCGACTCGGGATGTTGTACTCCCATCTACATTATTCACCACCAATATGCCTAGACTTTGGCGAAGTATTTTAGCGAGATGAAGATCAAGAATATCTCCAACGCTACCTGGGCTTTACCGTTTCAAGAAGGCCGACTCACCAGACTGCCCCCGCTGTGGCAAACGAGAAGAAACCGTCCTGCACTGCCTTATTGGATGTGACGCAGTGGTGGAGCAAAGGAGGGCCAGGACCAAAGCTATCGGGGCCAAGTCCTACTCCCTCAAGGCTTTACTCACCCCTGGGCCCTCGACAAAAAGCGTTGTGCGATACCTGGAAGAAATTGGAACGTTGAGACCACACGGGAGGCAGGACACGGTAGACTAAGGTGACATGTTATTTTTCAACCGAAGTTTGACACAATGGTAATGCACGACTACAGGAAGTTATAAACCGGAGACCGCCTGTGCGCGCCGACGATGGAACGGATGGAATGTGGAAATCATTGGAAGTTGACGGCGGGATACGGGAGCCGGAGGTCTCAAAAACAGTCGAGGAGCGGCTGGACACCGTGGGGGGCGTAGGCTCGTCCGGTGGGCTTTGATAAGGCTATCTGTATTACGCACCGGGATTGTCCTACATAACCCCAGGGTTGCAAATAAAAACAAAAGAACAAAAAAAAAAAAAAAAAAAAAAAAAAAAAAAAACGCTACCTGGGCACCCAAGAAAGAGTGGCATAAGCTCCATGGCGAGGGAAAGTCCAGCACGGACGGAAAGTACCACATAGAGACGATGCAAGCGACAAACAACGACTACATTGCGAAAGTAGTTGGCGCACAATCGAACCCGATTGTCATTGCTCCAGCCGGCTCAAACCCACCAACTCCAGCCGACGTGATACGAGTGCTCAGCGCTCACTTCGGTGTCTGAAATTGAGCTCGGCTCCCAAATAAGGGTTTAATTGTTATTGTTTTCATAACAGAGTGTGGATTAATGATTGCGCATGTTAAACCTTTTCCTTTCCCTTCAATAATTGGTCTAAGCATATACAATGCTTGAATGCTTGAGATGAGCGCTTAAGGATTCGATCTATGAGAACACGGAAGACGTGACTAGTCCGGTGAATAGCATCATCAAGTTTTCGGTGTTGCCTTAGCATAGAAAACATAGAAAACAGTTTAGAGAAGACTGCTACTTCGGAACACTGGACGGTGTTATTGTTAGTGCTTCACTAATTAGAACAACGAGATTGTTCATAGGAAGGAGAGATGTGACCCCGGACCCTAGGAGAGAATGTAGTAGATATTTGCAGAATCGGGGATTCACGAGCCGCAGCAATGGAAGTGAATTACCTATAGCATGAGTGAATGTATTGGGACATTTTAGGCTCACTATAGTCGCGGACTGTAGTATTCCGACCTGAACATCGGTCCCTATCCTGGTGGGATCAACACGACGCGGATTTTTGATCTTTTCCCCCATCCCGCTGTTAACCGAAGCCGGAGGGCAGTTTTTCCAACAAATGGTCAACATTTTAATCAAAGGCAGTCGCTTGGGACATATTTTGACATATTTTGACATTAATTTGGCGCACAAGTGATCTTGTTCTCTGTCCAAGCGGCGCCCAAACCGTGACAAAGACAATCAAACATACCTAAGCGCTTGACGCCATTGCATAAGCGACATCAAGCTCGTGTCTATTTATTCACCTGGCTTGATGTGTAGTTTCAACAGAACGGAAGGTGAAAATATGGATTCATGAAGAAAGATACATTCGACTACATTGCAGCCCAGGATGCGGAACTTCGACTCCCAAGTAGGTCAGAGACACAATGTCAGTGTGTATCGTCACCTTCAACAGCATATTTGCGAGACGGGGTATATTTCCATCCGAATTCCTTCTGCGCGGTATAGCCAATTGCGCCTTCTTCATCCTCCCCCCACCGTGCAACCTTCCAGTCCTCATCATTCTCATCTTCCTTACGCAACCGACACTGTGCAAAATCAATCATAATTACCCCAGACCCGTCTGTCTTCACGATGAAATTCTCCATTCGTACGTCACGATTGAGAACTCCTAGGTTTCCGCATTCGTCAGCGACATACATAGCGTTGGGAATTAACACGTCCAAATTTGATGTAATAGGTTCGACGTTGGAGAGATTGATCCCAGGTATGAACTCGAGGAGGACGCCAGGCACCAGAAGATCAACGTTTGCAGTTGGTTGCTCATCAAGAAAACGCGTAGTCCCATAAAATCTCGGGATCATATGACCTTGGAGGGTGGATAGACGCTCGTAGATTGTGCATTCGCTATCGAAGTAAGACGGGATGAGAGTAGCGAAGTAGTGCTCCATCAGCTCTGGTGGGAAGTTTTCCATCTCGACTCCTTGGTCATAAAGTACGTCAAGTTCCGCGTCGACTGCCTCAAACCCTTCGAGGGCTTTCCCAGATGCAAGATAATCGGCGTACAGTGCTTCAGACTCGTAAGTTGGAGGTTTGCCTTTGTGATATCTTCGGAGAGACGGAGTAAATCTTCTGTCATAAACTTTAAGAATCAGCTCGGCTGGAGGTTGAGCCTGGGCCAGGGGGGCATGGGGACAAAGTATATCCAGCGCCACTTTCATGACCGGAGAGATAGTGAAGGGACTGAACACGTGCAGAACCGTAACTTGAGCCTCATAAGAGCCACCAGAAAGTGAGACTAGGAGACGGAACTTGGCTCCAGGAAAGTAAGGGGATCTAATAGCACACATGAATTGATGTTCATTTATATTTCTGCGTACTTACTGGAGTGGTCTCCCATCATAAACGCTCATGTTGAGTTTACTAAGACTGAAGAAGCTGGATGCAGGTTCGGAAAGCGATCTGTCACAACTATGCCAGAAAACCCTGATCTACCTAACGTAAACACCGATCTTATGTACCAATAATAACAAACAATGCTCACCACCTTGATATTGTTCGGTCCGAATTGGTAGTGCAGTATTCGCATGTGGGATCTGGCCTGGTCATTAAGTACTTTTCAATAACTGTGGTTGTTGTTGTTTGACCGGGTGGCAACCTGAAAATAGCTAGAAATGGTGGGACCACCTCCGGCGCTCGAGAAGTAGATAGTGGTCTGAGTTCCAAAATTGGTCACCTTCGAACGTTAGAAAATAATGTCCCATTGTTTCGTTGAGGAGCGCCGCCTCCATCACCGTAGTGCGACCAACACTCAATAAATGCTAATTTAGGCTTACTGCGCTCGGAGAACATTTCAAAATAATCATGTATGGCCAAGCAAGTCCGCATATAGACTACCCACCGCCACCAGCGTTCTCCATAGATTTAGAGTAAACCGCCTGGTGAAGTGCGGCCCTCATACGCCCCTCCGTGAGAGAGGTTAAGTACGGACATATAGCGAACCACATCTCATCCCGTAGTGCGACAGGTTCGGCTAAATTAGAGATTTCTCAAACGAGCTAGACCAAAGCTCTCACAAGCGCCGATTCCCTTCAGTGGACAAGAAGAAACTAGGAATCTAGGACAAACTAGAATGCAGTCAAGATCGTTCAATTCATGCCACACGACAGCACAACACATACACTCACACTAAAAAAGCAAAACAAACAAAGCGAAATGAAACAAAACAACAACAGCGCGCTTGGTACACGAGAACATCGACAGCGACAGATGCAGGATAGCGATGCGAAATAGTACGGACGTGCGGGACATATGGTACGAATGTACAGGACATATAGTACGAATGTGTGGGTACGAACGAGTGAGATGTGATGAATATAAATAAATATGCGGGGATAGCGGGAAAGCGATAGGACTGGACAGCTGAAATGAAATGATACGAGACGAGATGCGATGTGCTGTCGTGAGGATGTACGTCGTAGAATGTTTTGTTTAAATGGGATGAGATAAATGATGCATTGTTGGGTGCAAGAAATATGATCCATGTTTTCCTGCGGCGATACAAGGCTGAAATTCCCAGTGTGAATATCTAAAACGTAATGGGCACGGACAAGAGCTTACCTAGCTTAGAGCTCCTCTTCGTCCACATCCTCCGGCGGCCCAACCTCCCCGCCCACAGCTAGATCCTCCCTCCGAACCCTCGTAACTTCAGGACTCATCGAAAACCGATGCGCAATATCTTCCACGGCCGTCACCCTCGGCGCAAGCGGCAACGACCTCGCAACTCCCAAAGCCGGAGACCCTTCCCCTCCTCCCCTAATACCAACTCCAGCCATAGTCTCCACCCCAACTTCGGCAGGATCCTCAAGCACATCCACCTCCTCCCCAAGCTTCGCACGCAACCGCCGCTCCTCCTCGTCCACAGACCCAACCATAACCTCCACATCCGTCGTATCTGTCATCCCGCTCTGCGTCCGGCTGAGCGCTTCGGTGCCGCCTAGAGTCGTCCCCAGCGACTCGGGTCCACTCGACTTGCTCTCCGTCCTAGCGAGTCCTCTCAACTCGTCGTATCCAAACATTCCTTCGTACGTTCCTTCCTCGGCGTCGGCGTCGGGTTCGTCCCTCTCTAAAGTCTCTTCAGCGACGAGCATACAACTCACATCCCGCTCGCTCGCAAGCATGCAACTCATCTCTCCCTCCCCGCCTTCATCTCCTCCCTCAACTTGATCTTCCTCCTCCCACGCTTCTTCCTCCAACACTCCAAGAGGGGACGACTCTCCACCCCTCAACACAGGCCGAATCGTCGCACTCTGGGCTAAGAACACGCTCTCGCTCATCGGTGAAGACGCAACGAGCGGCGGACTGCGTTCTCTCTCCTCCACGCCGGGCGAAAACGCATATCGCTCCACGACTTCTTCTCGTACATCTCCTGCGGGTGCGGGGTCGACGTCTGGCGCGGGGTTGAGTTTCGTCCCGTCCAGTCCAAGAGTTTTGAGAACCGAAGAGCCGCTCCCGCCTTCTACTTCAGGAGGCCGACTCGGTCCCGAGCTACAACTACTATCTGGATACGCAGAGATCGAATGAAGCATCGATACATCCTCCCTCATCCCCATCCCCATGCCTAGACCAAATCGGGCATCGTGCCTAGGCGGAGAAGATTGCGGCACGTCGCCTATTTGGGAGAGCTGGGATGAGGAGAAGAGGCTGGATGAGCCGTGTGAGGTCTGGGTGACGTTTAGGTGTGTGGAGGTCGTTGAGAATTGGGAGTGGGTGGTGTGTTGGGCGGAGACTTGGGAGGAGGAGGATGTTGTTGTGGCTGAGGCGGAGTCGTAGGCGACGAGGCCGTAGAGGTGTTGGCTGCTTGATGTTGTGGATGTTGAGCGCTGGGAGGCTGATGAAACTGACGGCGCATTCGAATAAGTTAATACTCAACTCGGGGGGTTTAAAAGCGGACCAACCTTGTGATTCGGTATACAACCACTTCATTCCCTTCTTCCATTTTCCCGGCATCCCGTCCACTTTCGCCGGCTGCCAAACGTACAACGGACTGGTCGCAAGAGCTTGATCGCTCCTCTGCTGTAAGCTCATATTGAAAATCGATACAAACAAGTTTCTCCAGTTACACTGCATCGTCACCGAGTCCCGGTCAAGAGATAAGTCCCTGACCTTCAAGTGGCGCACGATGAGCGGGTCGGAATTATTATCCGAGTGAACGACGATCTGTAGCAGCGTTTTCTTCTTGAAGTCGTCTAGCTCGCGTTGGTCTCTAGACTGCGCTTGGAAGATGGCAAACGCGCCATGTTTTTGGAGGAAGGAGAAACTGGACGAAGTAAGATACCAAATGAGCCAGCTGGAGAAGCCGGATCGACTCACCGGAGACCATGCACACCGCTCGGGGGCTCATAAAAGATAAAACTGCCAGGCGCGCGCGCTACCAAAGCCGTATTCTGAAGCGCTCGTTTGACCAAAATATTCAAAACCCAATCGTTCACCGCAGAATTCAAAATGCGCAGCCTCCACGCGTCACTGAAAAGAGTCAGAGAAATGAACAAAGGAGTAGAACAATGCTCACGCGTGTGTAAGTTCAGAAAGGACCATTGCTATGACCTCAATTGGCAGTTTGACGCGTCGCATCCTAAATTCAGCCAGCGAAGCGGAAGATAGAGACGCGTTGGATCAACGGGATGTCCGGCACATCAACATCACGTAACTCAAATGCACGTGACACTTTCATCCCGAGTCATGTGACTCTCCCACTCTTCTTTCATTCGACTTCGATTCTACCTAGCTTTTGCCGGCTCGGGCTCCAGTCACTTGTTTTGTGCTAGTCCTTCTGGTCAACGCTTGCACCACCACCGCTGATTTTGACCCCTGGTTCCTGCCGTCTGAATCTTCTACCGTGTACTAGGATAACCCTTGCTAGAAGCTCCAGGCACATCAAAAGTGCACCTTGCGCCGACTTGAATGGTCAACTTGCTTACTCCAAGGGCGGTGCTATCCACAACATTATCAACTGAATTGAACTGGCCCCCACTCGACCGACTACGCTCCTCCCTTCGTCGCTCCACTGCGCGACCGTCGACTCTTCTAGTCTGCACCTCTCGTCGCCGCTCGTCATTGCAAAAATAATGACGCCGACTAGTGACGCCCTCACGTATTGCCCAGCACGTATAATGGGTCACATATGACGAAAAATACACTTTAAAAATGTATAAATAACGCCCGACCAATGCTCTCCTCTCTATCGGTTTCACAGCGACACGTTCTCGAGCAACCTACCTCCCTCAATCGCCTTGCAGCAATGCTCTTCTCCACGATCGCCGTCCTCTTCACTTATGCCACCTTTGGCCTTCTCCAATTCGCCAGCGCGACTCCACTCTTGTCTACCAAAGACATGATGATCAAGCGTGACAACGCAGACATCAAAACTGTCCTCGACGAGCTCAAAACCAACATCGCCGCTCCTCTCACTACAATCAGTAAGCTCTTCTTGATCCCTTTCCCCCCATTGATGCTCACCGTCTTCTCTCGTAGAGGGATTGACCGCAACCAACACCGCAACCGACGCAACCGTCGCCCCGCCCCTTACCGCTCTAACGTCCGCCCTCAACGACGCCGCTGGCAAACTCGCTGTTCTCCCCGCCTCCGAGCTCCGCAAACGCCAAACCGATGACGAGATTGCTAACCTTATTGCTGGAATTATTAACGTAGGTCTCGTTCCTCGTCCCACATTGTTTACCACGAGCTTACAGTGTGGCCTACTTGTAGGATATCGCCGACGCCTTGCAGGGCCTCGTAGCCGAATTGGGTACGATCAACTTGCTCGCAGGCCTTCTTGCGGGCGTCGATACTGCACTTAACCAAGTTCTGATCGGTCTCAGTATCCTCCTTAAAGGCGTCCTCAACCTCGTCGCTCAGCTGTAAGCCTTTCTTCCCTCTTGAGCTAGATGATTGTGTTGATATTCGTTGCTCTCTCAAGGCTAGTCAACGTCGCCGCCTTGCTTCGCAACCTCGCCTTTGGCCTCTCCCTCGGCACGCTTGGCCTCTAAACCT
The DNA here is from genome assembly GCA_025200755.1 of Ceratobasidium sp. C01. NCBI lineage: Eukaryota > Fungi > Basidiomycota > Agaricomycetes > Cantharellales > Ceratobasidiaceae > Ceratobasidium > Ceratobasidium sp. C01. Next base: position 21,607 of record JANWGL010001368.1, read on the forward strand.
CTCCTTCCCCAGTCTCTCTCGTTTCTATGGTACCTAAGAAACGGGGCTAGCTTGCTACGCTAATCCATAATGGAGTAGACCCCAAACTCAAACTGTATCGCTTGATATTATATCCAGACGCCTTCTTCTTTGACGCATATACACGTTGTTTAGTAGTACTTATGTGCTTACCTTCTCCCAAGTACCCTTATATCAAATTAATTCTTTTGATCCTAGTATATGCGTACACGCGCGGCGCGACGGGAATGACGCATCGCGAACATTTAAGATAAAGCTTGCGAAACTGGGAAAGATATCATCCGTTGTGCGAGCTCTAATATTCTTCACTTCATGCTAATCTAGTCTCGAAATCTATGCTTCGTGCGCGGATTCCATGCACTTTTGCCGATATCGGTGGTGTCTGATACTCTCACTAACCTGGTTCCAGCTCCACACTTTTCTAATCGCGATTCCACAGGTGTTTTGTTGAAACCCCTATTCACTTTTAAAAACTGTACTAGAATCTACGTTTCAAGGTCACAAACTGCGCCTAAGCTGATAAGCTGATCCCGCCTCCTCTTCCGGCCATCTATCCAGACGCAGTCGCCTCGCTAAATCACGTTCAACCGGAACATTTGATATATAAGTGCTCAAGTTCTCCGGCACATTATTTCTCACCACCACTAACACGCCGTTTCCGGTGATTGGATGATGCCTTCAAGCCCGCCGTAACCGGAATGATAGTTCTTCCTTAAACGTTTGACACCCTCAGCCTCTTATACCTCAGCCCCTAACCACTCACTTCTAGTGCCCCCACGCCTTATCTCCCTGGCCGTAGCTGTGCGATCCTGTGCAATACCAGCCTCACGACTGAAGGAATCACTGAAATCGTTTCAACCAATATCTCTTCTTCTATCACATGAGTAGTTTTTCTAGTTCTTGGCTAATCGTTATAGCTGAGCCGCCTGAAAGGAGGATGAGGAAATCTCGTAGTGAAAAGATCCGCCTCGTTTACCAGATAAAAACGGATAATATAAGCCTTCCTTCTATACCCGATGTTTCACTAGTTTAGGCTAGCCAACAAACCATTTTCAAAAGGCGCCGTCTACCTCTCCCCGCTCCCCACTGGAAGGCTCAAGCACATATGTTCCGTACATCGTATCTGCAGAGCCACTCGACTTTTAAACCAGGTTTTATAGCCTCCGAGTCTGCCACCCGACCCTCACTTTCACGCATACAAATGGGACTAGTTTACCGCCCCTTTTACCCAACAACCCGAACCTTCAGGCTGTGTCGCTTGATCCATTATGCGAATATCTCCACTCCTTGTTGCCCCCCCCCACACGCACTTCTGTTCTCACTCTCGCCTATCATTTTTTACCCCGCCTCTCTCGGCTAAACAAATTAATCCCGTTTTGGCTTTTACCTACACTAATATCTGCAGCACAGCATTCTAAGCATATACAAACGCAGTGCAAACACCCAATATTGATTTCCTGGCATCCCTCTCGACGCCGGCGGAATACCTTCCTGCCCCTTCTCTCTTCTTCGATTCCTCCTTCTCACACTCCCCTTCCCACGTGTCATCACCGAGGGCCGCGTGGAGTGGACAGGTCTTCTACTGCTTATTTGACAGGTCATCTGTTGATTGTTGGGGGCACTAGACTCGGTATAGAAAGTGATCGACGCTCCTCATTTTAGTCCCATGACGAGGATTTTGTTGGGTTTGTGATGGGGGGGGGGGATCTGATTTTGATTCCGACAGCGAGAGTATATGGGATTTTCTCCAAGATATTGCGGAGCCAATATTGGCGCCGTCACAAACTGCTCCTCCAGCGAGTAGTACCTCTGAGGTCCCACGTAGTCACAGGTTCTAGAATCAAACAACGTTTTGGTGTTCAACCCTTCGTAAGGATCCCAGTGTAAATCCCACGCTCTCAGAACGCCGAAAAAAGGGTCGCTCCACCTGGTTACTCCCCCTGTATGCGCTGAACGCAAACCGTTTCCATAAGGCGGTCTACGCAAGAGCAATTTGATCTCTCGTGAAAAATGTTCCGATGTACTGAGTGGGTTGGGCTTGAATGAGATGTAAGGTTGGGTACGCGTGTTTCAGAAAAGCGCGGTAGAATGGTGGTATCGAGCAGGCGGCGTTCGGAGCTAACCCGGAGGTAACTAGGATATACTCGTTCACCAGATGCTCATATACTTCCCCTCTTTCCGATAGACCACCTCTCCCGAAGTTAGCAAGCCCCAAAATATTATCTACCTCGAGGGAGTTCCACACTAATAACTCACCTCCAACCCTAAGTCCAAAAGTGCTGGTGGGACAACGTTCTTAGCTTTTATCATCTGTCACACCTCAATAACATGATACATGAGTGAATACGACCGGCGAGTGGAGAAGTGTCCGTGGTCCGAACTTTGGATATAATACAATAAGTTAGTGAAACTTAGAAAATAATGAAGCGAGTAGACATATGGTGACGGAAAACAGGCATACGGTGGCGGAAAATAGACATATGGTGGCGGAAAACAGACATATGGTGGCGGAAAACAGACATAGGTGTATACATACAGTTAGAGATCACATAAATGGCGCCTAGGGACATAGGAAATTAGTGTGCTTTAGAGAGGAATGTAGACTGGTAGAGTTTGCCGGAAGAAGCGTTCATGAAATGGGGTAACCGCTCGAACAGAACGAACATGTATGCACGTAGATAATTAGGGTTTCATTGTTTCATCCCTGGCATCATCTTTCAGTACTTCGCGTTTCACCGTATCTGCTCTCCTTACGTACCTTCAAACTCCTCCCGCTTTTCCGCAGTTTGCCCTCGTTGAGCGGCTAGCACTGCCCTCAGTCTTGCATTCTCCTCAGCCATCTGCTTTGAGGTAGAAGATAACTGCATGTTCCGTTGCGTGACTATTGCCTTTTCCCGCTCGGCGTCAATTTCGCTCTGGTGAACAAGGAGTGACTGTCGTCTGCGCTCCGCTCTTCGCTCACTTTCATCACGTTCCTGCATAATATTAGATATTAGACCAAAACCAAGGAAAATTTAACATTTGGACCGATGCTTACGTTACGTGTACCACCCAGTTCAATCCTAAACCTCGCAAGCTCTACATGAAACTTCTTGAGCAACTTATCAATATTTCCCAAATCCAGGCTCGGGACAACGTCCACCGCTAAATCCAAATTCATCGGGTCAGCCCTGCTGTCCAAAGACTGAATCATCTACACGCACCCCCTCTTGGCGTCAACGCAATCCGCGACGGAAAATGTTTCATAAGATTCCACAAGATAACAGGGAACCAGAACGGTGTTTGCGCCAGCTTCTTCTGATAGAGACTGCTAGGAGACGAGAGGGTCGACGCCAGTACAACAAAGGACTCGAGATCAAAGGATTTCTCGTCTTCGAAGACAATCTTTTCGAGTTCTTGGTAGATAGAGATACCACGACTCTCCAGGACATCCTCAAAACAATCGTCATTGGGAACGTAGAAATGGCCATGGTTTTTGAGCGCCTTCCAGAAACTTGGTTTCAATAAGTTGAATATGAGGGGAAGACATTCAGCGGAATGAGAGTCCGATCGTGACGAGCTCGATGTGTGAGAGATGGGACTAGTGTCGAGCAGTAAAATGCTAGGTGTATCCTGACCAGGGACATTGTTTCGCACGCTGAAGAGAATAAATTCGCGAGCCCCTTTCTGTTGCTGCCGGCAGTAAGTCGCTGACTCAATATAAATACTTTTTTTGTCTTTCTCGGCGCTCGGATGATGCAGAAGTGCCTCTCGTAGTTCGTTGGAAGTGTAGAAGTCGGCAGAAGTACGATCGATTGGGAAATTCTGCCCATCAGATCGGGTAGGAAATATGACAAAAGGTTGGCTGGCTTGATTAGGTGCTGCCCCGAATGAACTAGTCCGGGGCGGTTTGTGGTTTTCGACTCGGGTTGACATTCTAATTCGTTCAAGATCATAGGGATTTTGTGAGCTGGGACGAAAGGGATGGACATCAATGAACACCTACTCTTCCCGAGGTTGGGGTGGTATGCACGACGTGGAAGGATGATGAAGGGTGATGAGAGATCAACCACGCAGACAGACTTATAGGACAGTCGGCCTGCGTAAGTGCCGCGCGGCGAAGCTTTGAGTGTGCGAGGCCTCATGGGAGTAGCGGCCCGCGATTTGATGAAATTAGGATGGACAGGAAAGCCATGTAACCGACCGACCCGATCGTCGAAGTCAATCTTGTCAGAGGAAGCCGCCACCCGCATTGCCCGTTCGACAGCTGCGAGCCGTTTATGTCACTGTTGGAACGTACGGCAACGTTCCACTCCGCGGGAATGTGATGTGATCTACTGTTCTAGTTCGGGCGCTTATGATCGGTCTCGTGGCACGCAGCATGAGGAAACCAGCATTGTAACCACAAGGCTACAGGCCCTGGGGGTGGCTCTTTTTTGTGAACCTCCACAGTGTTGAATCACTTGCTCCCGACAAATCAAAAGAAAGCCACTTCCTAGGCCAGCCGTAAATGGAGAGAGATAGCTATGTATAGCCACATCAACTCATGGCCAACACAACCTGTGGTAGACGTGTGGTGCGAGGTAAACGAAATGCAACGTATAACTCGCCACGGAGGCAAGACCTGGCGTAAAAAACGATACGGAGGGCTGAGGCGAAGAAATAATCGCACTCCAGGTAGCGCAATAGATGACCGAGCAAAATTATCAGTTCGTACCTTGGGCGGGCAGCCCGTGTAAGATTTCGCGTGAAAGAACCTTGAATCCCTCCAGAAAGGGGGCCGCAGGGTTATATACCAGATATGCGCATCAACGTCCGAGGTACCCTCGTGGCCACGATGGTGACCCAGGGGGCGCCAGGGCCATCAAAACCGTGGCGTGGCGGAGCACGGGGTGTATGCACAGATCATCGATACTCTATCCGAGCCAGATGAAACGCTTTCTCAACTAGGTAGCCGGGTCTGATCATTGTCGGATCCTTCCAGCTCTGGATTAAAAAAGACGAAAACACACACCCAGGAATTCGTGTTCAACAATTTCTGTTTCACGACCATGGCTGATGCGAGCCATTTACTATTTTCCAAGCCGGTCCTCCAGTGGACGCGAGCGGCGTTCACACTACCCACCATACTCTTAAAACTCTTTACCGTAGAGTATTTCCGATATGGATTGGCCACTCTTAACGCCAGGGGTTCCACGTCCAATACAATTAGTATACATTATGGAATTTGAGAAATTAGGAGGCGGTAGACGTCATAAAGTCGCGAAAGGGTAGGAAAAGTTCATTGAGATAGCATAGAAAAGATCGGGGCATGAGGTGGACAGCACTCGGCATAAATACCGATCATGGGAGTGAGACATAATTTACTGTAATAAATGGATACGTTTTGATTAAACGGTCACTTGTCCTAGCACTTGGTAAATCATGGTTCGATCGGGTAAGTATGGCTCAAAAGTACTCACCTGATAAAATTAGCAGGGCAATTGACCTAGGAACCGGTGGTAGCGATCAAATTATAGTATACCCAGCCATGTGCGGTCGCGACTCCGGGAAGGCCGAGCCTCTTGCGTGGGTTCGTTGGGCAGATTTAAGGCATCCAAGGCAGCAAAAATCAGCTGCCTTTTACCTTCATCAGCGGTCTGTTCGAGAACGTGAAGCATAGACTAAATGCTGAAGAGGTCAGATCCGAATAAAACGACTGAGATATAACGCGATCTAATTACCTTTTCACGTTCCTGGAGCTTTCGCAAGAAGGAGTGCTGCTCTTCGAGATAGGTTTCCCATACGTCTCCTGGATTTTCAACCTTCGTCAAGGTGAGACCGAAAACCGTGCCTTGCGTATTCTTGAGATTTCGATATTCGGACGTTGGAAATTGAAGCCTGAGGTTTTGCCAAATCATTCTAGCAAACCAAAAGCATTGCGAGCTGTAGATTTTGTACTCCGGTTGTAAACCGGATGTGGACGACGCCAAAACGATAAGTTGGTTGAGGCGAAAGGTATCGCCATAGAAATCGAGGATTTCGAGCCTATCGTATTCCGAACCACAGTAACTCCTTAGTAGTGAGCTTCGGTCCCCAAAGTACGAGACGTGAAACTGGTCGACGGCGGGCGTCCCGGTGATGAAGGAGATAGGAGTTTCACTAGTATTAGACGCGGGGATGGGGAATTTTGAACGTGGCTGATCCCGAACTGTGCGATCGAGTATCATATAGTTTGATATTGGGGCATTCTTCAGGTCGACGATTTTGAGGAGCAGGAACTCGTGTTCGGGGCCACCACGGCGCTTGCAGTATGAGACCGAAGTTACTGCTATATTATTCGCGTAGATGATGTGATTATGGTCGAGAAGTTTGTCTTTCAAGATAGAAACGCTATGAGAGACTATAGCGTCATCGCCCGGCTGTTCGCTGCGTTCGAGCCCTGGTGGGAAGAAATCGCTATGCCGGGGATTGGAGAGTAAATTTATGTCGTATTTTGGCCCAGAGCCGAAGTCTGAAGGTCCCGGGTCGATAGTTGTGCTCCTTTTTGGTAAAAAGTGGGAGGATAGACGTCGCGGCCTGCTTGACCAAGACATAATTGCGTAGTAAATCCAGCCGCAGGAGACAGTAGTTCAGTTCAGTTAGGGGTTTATCTGGTGGCGCGTCTCGTTAGTTCAAAGGTAGGAGGAAGAGGTAGGTTGATAGTCTTGGGAGATTTGACCTGCTCTCGTGCAACCTCAAGCGACTTTACCTAGAGGGGATGGCATACTGGCAGGCGGTGTAGCGCGCTGTTCAGACACGTGGAGCGTGTGTGTATGTTGTACCTCGAGTCTGCCACGTGCACGCGTTTATCAGTCACCGTGCCCCCGCGAAGAGCATGATATCACCCCAAATACCACGATACCGTATGTCTGTGAGAGTGTACAGGATCGCTGCGGCTCCGAGATCGAGTGCATTTTATACTAGGGAAACCTCGTCTTCTAAGGTGAGTTCTCAACACCGCCCCAAGAAATCTTGACGAGTGGTGCAAGGAGGTGCGTGGCGTGGAGGTGATTGACTTTGTGGGCACGTGTAAAGAAGGTTCTAATCGCGCCGTCTGAGGTGAGCGAATAAGGAAGCTAGCACCATCAAATCACGGTATCTTAAATTTTTGGGGAACAATCTATAAGCGAATACTATTAATCTGATTGGGCTATTGGCAGAGACGTCGCACTACACCCGGATGGATTCGGGCGGCCCAAGATACGATGCCCTGACCCCTCCAGTATCTTCATCACCTCGCGCCTATTAATAGGGAGCTAATTGCAGAAGCGCTCAAACACTTACCAACAACAAACTTCTGCAGAACAACCGCTGGCTCCAGCATCCACACTTTGAGAGTGTGAGCGCCAGGCGCTACAGCATGGTACGTTTTAGCCGTGGTGACACTATTGGATCTATTTAAGCGGCCCGTTTATCCTCTGAAAGGCATTTCAACACTCACGAATTCGCCACCCATCCATCTGCGCCACCCCATCCTACCGGGTCAGTACGAGAAGAAGTCACTGGGGAGTAGTAAATAGTTTGAGGAGCCCCCGAGTCAATCTGCACCGCAAACCCGACCGGGCGGTTGTTCCCGTTGCCGTTCAGTGCTGGCGAGATGTATGATGTGAGGCTGATGTTTCCGCTAGCTGGCCCCGTGAAAGTGTAGAAGTCATACTCTCTGTAGATTTCCCCCAGTTAAAACAGAAAAGCGCAGGAATTAAAGAAATCTCACAAGCTAGGTCCTGATCCAACGCTAAATGCGTTGCCCCCATTGCCCAGTACGGGATAGGGGGTTACCGCTCCGTTCGTCCTTCCCAGCCCTGGAAGTGTGTGCCAGGTAACTCCCCCAGCGCTCGTGTTACGTGAAGGGTGAACCACCTCAATGGACACGCCACCGTCGCCTTCCACGAAACCTTTGAACCCAGACGCCGGACTCCGTCCATATGCGGCTAAGTTTACGGTAACAGACGTGGCAGCGCCGACCTGCTTTGACGCCGCAGACGTGAAGACTATCGAGGCGTAACCGGTGCTAGAACCAAGCTTAGACCAATTCACTGAAGCTGTGACGCGAGTCTCGGGCTTGGATGCCGACACGCTGCCGGACGCCGGGGAGAGGGTGAGCCACGACGCATTTGTGGTTGCGGCCCAAGTGAAGGTGTTGGGACCGCCGGCCGAGACGTCAATATAACGAGTTTTGCCAGGAGTATAAGGGTCAAGAGCAGGAAGAGACGGGGGTGGGCAGTTGTATCCCTGAGCGCATTGGTTGCTATTGTCCTAAGAAAGGATTTAGATGTTTGCTCATGTTCCATAAGAAAGCACTTACCCCGGGCCAAGCGCTAAATTTGGAAGGAGTTTACGAATGGATACCATGAGCAAAGGAAGTATAAAAGAACAAGCCACGTACCCAAGGGATCCTAGTACATATTGTCAATACATGAAACCGGGGAATAGAAGCACGGTCATCTCTCACCTTCAATAGTAATCCGCATAGGTCCGGCCAAGGCTTGCTTCTTCGCCGCGACCCGGTTCACCGCAGGCATGGTGTTCGTCATGGGCTGTCAGGCGTACGTAAGAATCTACAGGAAACAAAGTTAAACATGAAACATACCTGTTGCCAATAATAATATCCTAAATGCGTTTGATCCATAAAGTGATCCCATTTGCCTAGTACGTCAATGTTAGAAAACAGCTCCAAAGATATTGACGTCATAGCAGATATACCGTTTAACAAGCTGTGGTATTGAGATTCAAGGTCATAATCGCTATCGAAGATTCTGGACAAAGCGGTTAAGACCAGATAAGAAGAAAAAACAGCAGAAGACGCACTTCGCGGCTTCGTCTGCTAGTGCGTTGGTGCTCAGCCGAGCTTGGGACGCGAAGAGATTGTTCTTCCCTAGTTGCAGTAACAAGAACGAGAATTTGTTACGCATGTAACCACCAATTTTTTCCGGACACTTACCTGCAGTGTAGTACAAACTCTGGACAATTGAAGACGCCTGAATAGGGTGGTGTACCAGCTGGAAGTAAGCAGGCTGCGTTCCCGAAGGCAGCGACTTATAGATCGCCTGTGAGCGCGTGACCATATCCGCCCAAGTAGCAACAATGTTCTCCGCCCTAAAGTACTCAGTCAGTTTCGAAAGTTAAGGCAAAGTCAGGAGCCCAATGACTTACTCATGGTAGTTGACTAGAGAGTACGTAGTCGTATTCAGGAGCTCGTGCTTCCTCCGAGCGTTCATCATTGTCATATTCCTGACCAGACCCGCAATTTCGGCGGATTTTGTAGGTAGGTTAAACTCCCGAGTCGCCCATTGAGTAACGAAAGATTGCACGGAGTCGGGGTTAGCACTCGAGTCGCGCCACCGGTTGACGTCGCGGCCGAGAGCAATGAAGTATTCGATGGCCTACGTATGGTTAAAAGTTAGGTCGTGATCAATCGCGACGTCGAGTACTTACCATCTCGTACGGTTTCAAGTCTCCCACATTCACGATCCAGATCGAGTTTGAGCCTCGGTCAGATGCCAAAGTCCTTCATAATTGATTGTTAGTTTACCCCTCAACGTTGACTTGAACCAACCTACATTTGCTCATGAACCTTCTCCAATTGCGTCGACTGAATCCACTTGTAGTCGCGTGGGTTTCCGACATAGTCGAACTACAGGGACGTATGAGCGTGGGATTAAGCTGCGAGGTGTAATAATTTGAACGAACGTGGTAGTAGACTCCCGCGCCTCCAGTTCGGTTCCGCTCGTTATCAAGAGGGAATCGACGGATATTTCCCCAGCTACGTGAAAGAGTTATGAATATGATCCAAAATAATGACGCATATAACTCACTTGTCGTCCGTCCAAAGCAGCACAACATCATCCGGCACACGCATGCCATCCTCTACGTATGATATTAGTAAACCTCGCCATATGCTCATGTAGATATACTAACCATAATACGCTTGAACCTCTTTGTCTATAAGGGGTTATGAGTATCGTCGAATCGCATAAAACAAGGATAGATGATCCCACGTACACAGACACCACATTTGCGGAATAGTCGAAGCATCAGACTTATTATATACTTGAGCGAGGATTTTCCGTTGAGCCTCGACCACAGTCTCCAAGTTTTGAATGTTGGTTGATTCTTCCAGGGGCACTAACGACTCTATGTCAGGAGATATTCTCGAAGGAGGCCATAGGATAGATGTGACACTTACAATCACCTTCGCCACGCATTCCCAGTGTAAACATGGTTTCTATACGTATTCACTCGGTTAGTAACCCTATACTTCCGACATTTTAGAGAGATCAACATACCATATGGGGACGCGCGCTGGACGCCCTCTAAGATTTACATACATCAATCGAAGAGGTTCTTGATATTTCTCCGAAGAAACGTCACTCACCAACCCAATACTTCGTCACATTTTCAGCGTTCGAGGTGAAGTTCCACAAGCCCCGAGGGGTCAAGTTCCATTCATCTGCGAAATTTAGGTCTTAGAGCCGGTTCGAAATATGGAGCTTGAAACATACTGGGAGTTGCGCGAGCCATAGGCTCCTGGTGAGATGTCCCCATAACAATGCCATAGTAGTCAGCCAGCGCAGCGTTCGCCTTGTCGTCGACGTAAAACATTCCGCTCCACATAGCAGGCTAGAGTAGACAGTTAAGCCTTAAATAAAAGCACGGCCAGGTACAGGAACTCACCCAGAGGTAGTTGGCTCGCAAACGCAGTAGCAGCTCGAACACATTTGCATAGAACAAGTGGTTGAATGGAGGTCCTGTGCCATTGGTGTACTTTTCCTGGGCCCAGCTCTGCAATGCAGGCTGCTCGTCGTTGAGAACTAATTCGCAGAAACAAATTTTAGAATGATGGCTCTGGGAAGGTATGCGGGCCAATAGTACTCACAGATCCCACGGTACTTGACTGTAGGTTCTCCATGCGAGCAGTTTCCCGTGAAGTAAACCGTAGAATGTTTTTGAATAGGAACGTCGGCCCACCTGAACGCGGAGGGATCAGAGAGAGGCCCATACCACAAACGAGCAAGTACTAACCAATACCACGGGCTCACGCCAGACTGTTCAGAAAGCTCGTATAGGCCGAAAATAGTGCCTGTATGTCAAAGTCAATCCGAGAGCTGCTTGGGCCACCGTACATATGCTGACCTCTCTTGTCACTGCCGATGATCACATAGGCATTGCTCACACCTGGCAAGGGGTTCTTCACCTCCTGAGCGACGTAACTCTCCCACTTTCCGGACAGAGATGATACGTCGAAACTGGTGTTATTCACGATAGCCGAGATTAAAGCAGAGTGTCCGAGAGTTCCAACAATGATTGGCGTCTTGCTCTGAGACGCTGACGATGACGTAGCGTTCGCAACAGTGAGTGTTTTACCAGTGACCTACGACGACTTCAAATTAATTTCAAAAATACCAGCTAATCTGATATCTCACTCACGGTGCTAAGATCCTTTGCAAAGTCGCCAGCCGCACGTACAACGCCTGGCCATTCATCTGGAGCGACGAGTACTTTGGCACTCCCGGTGGCAGCGACTTGGAAACCTCCAGCCTTGTTGTCAAAGGCAACACAGTTTCCAGTTGAGATAGCGAGTACAGGTCGCAATGCAGCAAGTCCGAGAAACCAGAGTCGAGGAAGCAACATGTTGAGTCTCGAGAATTTGTGGAGCAGGAGAAGTCGCTCCAGAAGACAAACGGTACCCCGCGGGGCCCAGTATGCGCCTCCTCCCTCTATAAGAGTCCACCAAGGTATCAGCCTACGGCATGACGAGCCACGGGGGCCGTCCAAAACGAGTTGGTTCTTCCGGAGAGGCGTAGGCCTTCCCCATTTAGTCGCAATTCCGAGAAGAATTTGTTGGCCAGCTGTTCACGCTAAATAAGAAGCCCAGCAGATTTATATATCCGCACCATAATAACTGTGCATTTGTAGCGGATCTCGGACCGGGGTATTACCAACAATGACTTCGAACTAAAATGGTGGTGGTGGGAAGAATGAGTCGACGAGCAGATGTTCACGTGAACCTAGGACCCTTCTTGTGCGCGATTTGTGTACTCCATAGGTTCACGTGACCGAACGACCCCTGTCCGGAACCACAAACGATTCAAATGGCGACTCTCGCATCTGGTGCTCATTTACCTGCAGAACTGGTAGTATCTATACTCTCAAATATCCAGTTTCGAAAACATCTTATCAGCGTATCTCTAGTGTCTCCCTTGTGGCGAAAGCTAGCTTATCGCTTCCTCTGGTATGGCGTCACGCTTCTGCAGCTCTCTCAAACGGAACAGTTCATCACTAAGATCGAATCTGAGGCATTCGATTCTGATCTACGTATCTCCTCGCACCTTCGCTCATTATGTGTTTGTCGATTGTATGGCTCAGATCGGGATGACGATATTATGGTTCGCTTTGGGCAAATCATACCAAAACTGACGTTGCTCAAACACTTAAGTTGGAACGGAGAATTCCCGGGGAAGATATTTCTTTTCCCAACCTTCTGGCAATATTGCCCAGACCTTCGCTCTATTGATATAGAATACAGTCGTGAACCTCCGCATGCACACCCTCTCCATGCTCAAACGCCGGAAACACCGGTTGAAAGCTGATTACTCAGCCCGCCACCCGCTTCGCATTTTGCTCACTAAGCATCACCGCCACCACTCAGCCACCGCATAGCCACTTAGTCATTTTCCTGTATCTTGCTAGAATGTTCAGTCCAATCGTGTATATATGCTCCTCGCGAGTGACTGAGAACAAAATTCAGCATCCCCGCTTGCTATAACTCAATATGCCAAAGTCCCAGTTGTCTCGGAGCCATGTCCAAGCCGTAAGCCGACACCACTTATACTATATTTTGCTGTTCAATATTAACCCAATAATTTTTCAGATGACTGGCCGTCCTGAAACCTCGAAGATCTGTGTGCGAGAGAGCTTGACTTACGAGGAGAAACTTCAGATCATTGATTTTTACTGGCAAACCAAACACTACCTCAATTTTACGCAAATGGCGGAGTCGTTGCGAGCCATGGGTTTCAAAACTATATGCTCACAAACTATCTCTCGCTATGTGCGCCAAGAGGCGCGCATTCGAGATTATGTTAGCTCTAACAAAAATCGACTCCGTTCTAAGCGTAAAACTTTGGTACGCCTACCAGAAATCGATGCAGCTGTGTACGAATGGATCCTCCAGAACCTGAGGGATCAAGTTCGCCTCAGTGACGAGGTTATCTGTGAGAAAGCTCGTCAGCTATGCCTGCGGGATGGAGTGCCAGAGAAAAGTGCAATCCAGTTTAGTCGTGGATGGCTGAGGCGCTTCAAGACACGGAATGGGTTGGGGAGGGTTAGATTTCACGGCGAGCGCGCTTCAGCGCCTCACGAACTTATTCCACCGGAGCGAGACCGCCTCAAATCCGTAATATATCCATACGAACCCAGAAACGTGCTCAATGTCGATGAAACCGGTCTTTACTGGCGGATGCCTCCGAATTGGGGGATTTCCGACGGCGATCGAGGGGGACTCAAGGACGACAAGATGCGATTGACCTACGTGCTATGTGCTAGCATGGACGGCTCCGAAAAGCGTCGAGCATTGATCATTGGTACGGCAGTCCAGCCCCGTTGCTTCAAAAACGGGACCCCGATCGCATACGGGTACGATTACCATACGAACCCTACAGCATGGATGAACTCGAATATCTGGAAAAAGTAAGTCTGAAACAATTGGTAGAAGCTTCCGAGTATCTTTCTAACAATTTACTTATAGATTTCTATCCGATTTGAACGAAGATATGCGCCAACAGAATCGACATGTTCTGTTGCTCTGCGACAACGCTCGCCCCCATACTCACAATCCTGCGGACTACTCACACGTACGTGTCGAGTTTATAGCCCCGAATATGACCGCATATCTCCAACCTCTCGACGCTGGTATTATTGCGGCTTTCAAGGCACGTTATCGCCGCGATTATATCAAACTAGTTGTGCGGCGGAACGACTTGGGAGTCGCCAATATCTACAAGATCGATCAGCTGCAGGCCATGCAGCTTGCTGACGCTGCGTGGAACTCTGTCTCTAGTGAGACAATCGCCAATTGTTGGAGACATACAGGCATTTGCCCGACTCCAGAACCGACTCCCCCTGCCCTTGTACCCACCCCACCTGCGGACCCTGAAGCGATCCGAGCCGCGCTGCTCTCAGAGCTTGAGCTCTCGATAGGATCTATCAATTACAACGTACATCCTAACGTGTACAGGATGATCGACGCCCTTAGCAAGGAGCTTCCGACAGAAGAGCAGCTTAGCGTTGACCAAATCCTTGACCAGGTGCACATGGCTCACTAGACGTGATTTCTTACAATGACTTCAACTTCTCTGTATTCCATTTTGTATTTTGCGTCTAAGTTGTATGCTCAAAATCTAATGTTACATAAGAAAAACTGTTGCCGTTGTAGTTGTTTGGCTGAAGCGGATTATTCAGCAGAATCATCAATTTGATTTCCGACCATCACTGTGCATGGGGAGGTTCACGACTGTATAACGGACTCTCACCCTTAGCTGGTACGCCACGTTAGTCTGTTGAGCTTGTTTTTGACTAAGCCCAGGATTTTTACAGAGGAGCAATCATTTAACGTGAGATGACTAGTTTTATTTATGGTAGACGCTTACACACATAGCATGCAGACATTCGGATTTAGGAATCTATCACATGCCGTTATATCAACTAATCTTGGTACGTCCACCGCCAAAACCGCATATTTGTATTTTTAAGCGCCAAAGATACGCAGTTGGTGTTACGGGAACCTCTGGCCCTATTGCATCTCTGGCTCGAATGATAAACGGCTCGCCCGGACTTGTTTCTTTGGGTATACGATTTTCTCAACCTACACCCCAGCCCGATCAACTCTTCCTAACCCTGGATCGCAGCTTTACTTCCCTGCGCAAGCTGGATCTACTATCTCAGCTTGTAATTGACTGGGAGGGCTTCTGTGACCAAACCAGTCCCCTATACAGG
This sequence comes from Ceratobasidium sp. C01, assembly GCA_025200755.1. Lineage (NCBI taxonomy): Eukaryota > Fungi > Basidiomycota > Agaricomycetes > Cantharellales > Ceratobasidiaceae > Ceratobasidium > Ceratobasidium sp. C01. The sequence continues at coordinate 36,619 of JANWGL010001368.1, forward strand.
TTTCTTCAACGACACCCCTGGCTCCATACGATCTATCTCGGCGAGAACTTCTCAGATCAGTCTCGTATCCCAACCATGGCAAGCACCATGTTCGACCAACTATTCCCCTCACTTCGAGAGTTCTCCGGTAGTCAAGCCTTGTGCATGCATATTGTCAGCGCTCCGGAACTCTCCCAGCGGATCGAGAAACTCCACATGATAGACAGCCACCATCGAGCGGACCCGAATTACCCGCGCAATCTGTATGCTTTGTCGAGAGCAGTCTTGCGTCTGCCCAGACTTCAGCACTTTAAGTATACTACATCTGAAGTTCAAGTTGCCAACAAAATATCAGGCGGAGATGCGTTGGGTACGTTTCTCAGGGCGTGCCCGAGCTTGACTTTACTCAAGATCCCGTATGTTGTCGCACAATTGGTTGGTTACATGCCTCTTTTCGCATATACTAGTCTAACAATTCCCTTCAGCAAAGCCTCCTCGACCCGCTTAAACATGCCCAACAGCTTCGCACGCTTCACTTGGTTGTTGCCGATTCCAGCAGCACTCAGTGGGACGATTCAATGCGGAAGTTTGCCTTTCAAGTTTCAGCGGTTTGCCCTCGACTTTCTCGGATAGAATGCTCATCGCGCTGGGGAGAGCACCAGTCACTCAACATCAACCGTCTTACTGATGGAAGTATCCATCCTGTTTTCGATAACCTTTGGTCATTGTAGATGCGTAGTATAGAGTGATAACGTAGGGCCATGTATACAATCCGACTAGCGTCGTATGTAATGGTACACAATACTTCAATCCAAAGTTTTTCAAGAATGGCACAGCGATAAAACCAAGATACAAACTCACGCATATACCTTCTTCTAGACTTATGACGTATTTTTATTGTTATTGTTCGGTGTTATGCTTTACGTCATAATGCTAGGGGGAAGGCAAAGACGAGACCCCCCGGGAGGCGAAGCGCCAACGTAGTACATCCAATAAAAAATTAGAGCCAGTATGCTAAAAGATAGTTACAGTCACGTAGTGCGAATGCTTTCAAGTTTTGCACAAAGCGAAGAGGGGGCGAAGAAAGAATAATGATATACAAGTAGACAGTCTTCGAGATGCAATCAATTTCAACCAGACAGAGCCGAAACAGCTGGAGGAGTTGACACCACTCCGGTCACTACTGAAAAATCTAAGTACTTATCCTTTCATGGAACCTATTTCACGCTTTCGTGGGAGGTCCAGTGCAACCTCCGAATATGGTAAAGTATGTGTGTGCGACCCGTTTATGAACGGTTAAGCGCTGGCCAGGTTTACGTGAACCAACGCCTCGTTTCTGCAACCACCAGCGATTCCAATGGCGACTCTTGCATCTGGTACACGCATACCTCTGGAGCTGGTTGGGATGATAATATCAAACATTCAGTCTCGGAAGCTTCTGATTAGTGTATCGCTCATATCTCGTTCGTGGCGAAAGCTCACTTATCCGTTCCTATGGTATGAAGTACACCTCAACACGCCCCCCCAAATGGAGCAGTTCATTGCCAAGCTCCAATCTGACACAGTCGACTCTGGACCCCGTCTTCCCTCGTACCTTCGTTCGTTGCACGTTTGTCGAACTGAGATGAGAAACAAAGATGAAGATCTAATGACCCGCTTTCGACAAATCATACCGATACTCGTTTTACTCCAACACCTCACCTGGGACGGATATCTCCCGGGGGACACACTTGTTTTTCAAAATTTCCAGATATCCTGTCTAGACCTCCGTTCCGTTGATCTGTGCCGTGCGGAACACCGATACCTGACTGGTGCGTTATATTCACTCGTCGAACAACTTTTTATTATTGTTACTAAGTGTAAACTATTTACGAAGACGAGCAAGTACTTGACGTAGGGCACTTAGTTCTATTTATTATCAAAGCTTATATGGCATCTAGGTATTCGATTTCAAAAATCTAACACATGTGGTCCTACCCACTGGTTGTATTGGTACGTACACTGAGATTGGTGGCTTGCGTTTTGAGTGCTAAATGTGTTCGGTCCAAGGTGCGCACGCTCGTGGGCACACTACACGCATAGCTCGAATGATAAACAACTCGCCCGACCTTGTTTCCTTGGACTTACGATGTCGTGCTAGCGCAGGCAGACTAGAACCCGATCACTTCTTCCGGTCTGTGGATCGCAGCTTCTCCGCCCTGCGCAAGCTAGAGATGCAAGGTCTCTTTTCAATGGACTGGGAGGGCTTTTGTAACCAAACGAGTCCTTTTTACAAATTCCTCGAACAGCACCCCAAACTCGACACTATCAACTTCAGTTGGGATTATTTTGACCCTTCTCGTATTGCAACTGTGACGACCACCGTGTTCGAACGACTATTTCCCTCACTCAGAGAGTTCAGCGGCACGCCAGCCTTGTGTGCGCTCGTTGTTGGCTCCCCAGAACTATCTCAACGGATCGAGAAACTCAAGCTAATAGACTATGGAAGTCAAAAAAATTCGACATACCCACAGATCCTGGATAATTTATCGAGAGCAGTCTCACAGATGCCCAAACTACGGCAATTCGAGTATATACTGGCTCGCGCTCCCCAGGCCGACAGACCCACTGACAGCGACTCCTTGGGTAAACTTCTTACGGCGTGTCCAAACTTGGTTTTCCTCAGGATCCCATATGTTTTGGAACAACTGGTCGGTTACGTCTCGCCTCTTAATCGTGCCAAGCTCAAAAAGATTTTCTTCCAGCCAGATCTTCTCAATGTGCTCAAACATACTCAATACCTCCGCACGCTCTGCTTAGTGGTCGACTATTCTCCCGTCAATCACTTGTTCGCTCCACTACGAGTATTCGTGTATCGGGTTCGAATGGTTTGCCCTAGCCTCTCTCAACTAGACATTTTCTATAGCCTCATAGATCACCGGGCATTCGGAATCAGCCTCCTACCAAATGGGAGGATTCAATTCAATTGAGCGACGATTTGTCACCGTAGTTGTATTACCCTAAATGCTATGAACAAGTGGTTGTGTCTTACATAGGGTG
>JANWGL010001369.1:0-17195 GCA_025200755.1 Ceratobasidium sp. C01
CCACGTTGCCATTGGTTCCCGCCAGCGTTGGTAATCCCGCTGGCACTCGAGTCGGGTCGAGAGGGGCCAGTTCCAGGTTGAATACCCGCGACATAGAGTGCGGCCTTGCCTTTGCCGGGTCGGGCTGCTGGCAGGCGCTTGGCGAGAACTGAGGTGGAACGTGCGATTTGGTGGTTGTCGTCTTTGTACTCTGCAGGGACAGTCAGCTAGTATACGAGAATCATCTAAAGGTGCTAACTAACCTTGCTCGGTAGACGGGTCAAGAATAAGCAGATCAAAGTCAGAGGCTGAAGAAACAAGGTTGTTGGCTAAGATGATCTCCTTCTTCAGGTCGAATACCGATATTGTTGTCCCGTCGAACGTCACACGCGACTCGTCCTTTTGAGATTTGAATTTCCAGAACACTGAAGAGGCCATGTTTGGATTGGGGAATGGAATAGATAGCTATCGACCGAAAAAACACTCGAGCGAAATTCGAGATCAATACCACAATGCAATATACAATGGGATAGAATTAAAAATGCAAAGAACGTATACGAGTCGTATACAGGATAAGGGACACTTTACCGTGGTTGCCTAGTGTTGGTGGCGGACCTGTGGTGGTTGAGAGAAGTCAGGTCCTGACCAACACCCAAATTTACACCCGCCCCTCATCAACGCCTGCCCTAAACATTGGTTCTATGCAGCACCAACTCCAAAACAACTCTCTTTACGGCCTTTCACCAATTGCCACCCTCGAAAACGCTATATCAACGCATGCATCCTAGTGCTAAATCTCTGCTACGGTCACCTCCCCAGTCGATCCGATTCTCGAATACACTCAACCACGCTTGCAGGAGAAGCCAAGGTGAGGTTCATTGTTTTGTATTGATTGGGTTCCAGAGACGAGACAGAGTACCAAAGAGATGTCGGACGCCCCCAGGGCCTATAGGTTTTTGCCAGAAATCTAGAAATACTTCCGTTGTTTCGCGATAAACCATAGTTTTCCTGGCCTGTTACTTTACTCATTTCAAGTGCTGTTCGGGCTTTTTCCTCGTTGATTGAGTGATCCAAAAGAACTGAAATGAATAAGCGCTCAGTCATTACCTACCAGCCGATAGCGAAGTTCAGGGAACTCATTATGCAGTACTCTGATGCGGTAAGAATACTTATAGCCTGAAAAATCATAACTTATATTAGTTTTTTCGGTTAGTCTCAGGGAAACCTGGAGCTCAAATATCGTAGAGCTACGATAGGCTGCAGCGTCCCGGATTACTTTTAAGCCTGTCGTTATAGGTCGTGTTTGGAACAACTTCCATGCCAAGGATCAGCTCCAATCATAACAAGTCGTAGTATTGACAGTGTGAATAAATGTGGGTTATACACGCGACATCTACCTGGTGCAATTGCGCTGGTGTTTCCTCTGGTCGAACCACAGTATTGTGAACGGGATACAAGTTTGACTAGCTACTGGTTGGCGATTGCAGTAGCCGCTACACGGAGCTTAATTGTGAAATATTTTTCACACAACTTGATCAATACTTGTAGTCGCTGCCATGCATCCCCTCTCGCCTTTTTGAAACATTTGCCCAGTAATTTCGGTACAGCTAAAGCACCGACGAGACAGAAAGGCCAAGTAAGTATAATATCGGGGTTGGAAAGTATATGATAAATCAAACCACATCCACACGGATTTAGAGTCTACTTCCGTTATTCCGCGTGAATGAGAACCCACGGTAGCGTTCACTGCTTGCCTATTCTTGAGAGCCCCCCCATCATTTAGTACTGGCGATGAATTGCTTATAATGCCGGCTGATTGTTTTGTGTTATTATTAACACCTCAGGTCTCCGACCACCTGCGGAGTGATGTATAGGTATTTGGCGATGTGCAGCTGAGCACACGCGTCCGTTAGATACAGTGCATCAGCCACAGTGTTGGCTCCCGAGTCCTTTTTATCGGCTCATTTGCTCGTTTCCTATTTTCCAGTCATTTTGTGTTGGCTTTTGTGGCGGTACAACTAATATTCAACTTCCTGTCCTATATTCTCCGCCGGCGCTCTTGCGTTCTCGTTCTTTGTCCATATTTGGTTGGTCAGGGTAAGCGTGTCGTCCAGAAAAGTCCGACTCACGTGTTCGACTCTTTTTTTTTCGATACATTTATAAGGCGCTACATGATCACAGGGTCAAACCGCGCAACAAGACGAGTCCGAAAACAAGTCGACAAAGGCCCGTAGGCGTAACTAAGCAGGAGGAGTAAGCGGAAACACGTGGGGCAATATAATCAAGCTGCGGCCCATCTACAGTATTGGATTTAACCTCTCTCAGAGGACTTTCAGCCACTGTAGTCACTTGATAGCTTATGGGCCCTTGATGTATTTCCCACATAATGAGTACCGTTTTGAAGCCAAACGCGTAGGCTACAAGACGCATATAGCCATGTTTAAAACGCTTAAGAAATGAACAAGTTATAGATGAATTGCCAGAGGGGGTTCTTGAGAGAGGTTTTGTCCCCATAGTGCCGATATCATTTGTTGATCTAGAGCTTCTTCTCCTACCAGATAAGCTATGGTCAAACAATATTATATTGTAGAGCTAACTTAATGCTAGCATATACCAAAGTTCTGAGCTGCTAGAATAGCATTCAAGAACAGAGGACAGCAGATGAAACAGGGGGATTGAACATTGACTCCCATCTCTGCCTGGCATACCTGGGACGTATGCAGCTTGCAAGGATAGACTGGTTATACCTAAATGAGTTGAATCTGTTGATTCATATACTTTATTTTATACCAAAAGCTTTTTTTGGCAAGTTTATACAAGCTTGAATGTGCCTAACAGGGGTACTGAGCCCATAAATCATGGATTAGCAACTTGTTGAGCAATATTGGATGGCCAAATTTGTACAAGGGGTATACTATGAGACTAGGAGCAGCTACTCCAGACACATTTGTGGGGTAGAGCAGTCAGCAACCTTCAGATTTCAGGTGTGTAACTTGCAGGGGCATACCGACTGGGTCTTGTCGGTTGTGTTCTCACCCGACAACACCCGCATTGTCTCTAGTTCTAACGATGGAACTATATGTACTTGGGAATGGTTTGGCACGGGCACGAGGGCCGCTGTAAGTGCCTCCCGCCTGCTACCCTTGCTAGCGTTGAGCATTCCGATCTAGCAAAGTCACCCCTTGGCCGGCTCGACAATCGACGCCAAGGTCGGCCTCCCTCTGATATATATGGTTCATTAGGGCTCACATGTGAAAAAATCGTAGTTTGCGCCCTTGCTGAATGAGGTAATAATCGATGAGGTAATCGCATTGTCCCCCAGATCCGTTTTCCGTGCTAGCGCTTATTAGCCCTCGCTTGGTAGGATCCTCCCGCGTCCGAGTTGATGATCCACACTAAGGTAAGTCACTCATCTATAAATGAGGGCTATAGGGGTTCACGCACGAATACATAATAGAGCATGGCTTCGTCTGAGGTTCCTATTAGCGAAGATGTAAGCACATCTTCTCACCACAGTCCATGTTGTCATTCTCATCTATGAGCAATCATATAGCCTCCGCCCTCGATCAATATTGTGACCGAGGTGACTCTACTTGCTCAACGTTATCTGCGCATACTCATTTATGTCAAAACTGTAGAACGACCCCATGTTTGACATGGTGACAAGTCAAATGGTAAGCACATTGTCCAAATGTCATATCTACGGTTATTCATCCTACCTATCACGACCTGGTAGTCCGTCGAAGAACTATTCTAATGCCTTGTCAAGCATGGATGTTGCGACCTTACATCTTCCATCGATGTCAGCCAGGGCGCCTCGAGGGTGATTGCGTCCGGGGGTTTCGGCGACGTGAGGCGTATGGTGACAACAGATGGCACCACCATCGCACTCAAAACACTTCGATTACACATATTGAGTGAAGATGGCGACAAAGCTCTTAAGGTATCATCCCTATTCTCTCGTATATTCTTCTGCCTAGTTTGATCGCAACAACGTTCTTCAGCGTGCCGTTCGTGAGCTACATGTTTGGTCAAGGCTCCGCCATGTCAACGTCCAAGAACTGCTAGGCGTTATTGTTTTCCAGGACGGACTTGGGATGGTGTCTGCCTGGAGGAAAGAGGGACACCTCCAGCGATACATTGAGAAGCACCCTGACGCAGAGCGTCATCCGTTGGTATGTCCGGTACTGGTATCTGGCCTCCGGTGACTCATTTTTCACCTTATAGTGTGTCCAGTTAGCTTCAGGTGTATCATACCTTCACGGCGTTGAGATGGTAAGTAATATCACCCTGGCAGCTTCGTACGCCAAAACTGAGATGAAAACCACAGGTCCATGGCGACCTCAAGGCGGTAGGTCTTCTCACGCTACGTTATCGACGCAACAAATAGAGATTTTTCACTTCTTGCTCCAGATCAACGTGTTGGTGACCGACGACGGCGTACTCAAAATAAACGACTTCGACTATGCGATGTTGTCCGAAACTTCCCTAAAGTTTTCAGCGACAACCAGACATGGGGGAGGGACACTTCGATGGATGGTGAGTGCTCCGCGAATGATCAACTACTAGCTTATGAACCTCTGTCAGGCGCCGGAGCTCCTGCAACCGGTGGACGGAATCGACGATGACGAGGAAGTCACTCCGACTCCTGCTACGCGGAGCAAGCAGACATATATATATACGCGCTTGGAATGGTAGGTACACGATATGCGTTTACATGCACCTAATTTTAACCTACTCTTATCAGACCATGTTGGTAAGTCATTATGTTTGACTTGGTGTTCTAACCACTCAACGCCGCACAGGAAATCCTGACCGGCAACGTACCTTACACTGAATACCGAAGTGAGATGGGCATATACAATGCTATTGCATCGCGGAAGCCCCCGAGGCGACCGAAGGCACTACCTCTCTCCGACGGGATGAGAGATCCAATGTGGAAGCTTCTTCTGACTTGCTGGGATCACGAGCCATCTGGTCGGCCGGACGCAGTGTCGGTGTTGGTAACCGTGAGTGGCCTTGCTTGTGTAGACGTCTATTGCTGACTAGTTGTCTATCTCTTAGTTGAACGGGTTTGTTGTTTGACTATATATGCGCTACTGAGGGTACCCAACAAACTATCAGGTATCTGGATTGCTTTCTGCCATGGCTTGTGTTAAACCGTCTCTCATGCTTTCGGATGTTTTTGTTTTTGCGATCGCTTCGTTCAATGAATCTGTACACACCATGTATTAGTTTATTTTATACAGCGTTTCACTCCTTCGCCCAAATCCATACTGAAACGAAAGAAAGGAAATGAGAGGCGACGATCATTGCAGGGCTAAGCTCCGCACCGATAGGGCATGTGCCAACTAATCTTGACTTAGGACACTCATGAGGTAGCGGAGCCGAACTGAACCGAAAGTGCCCAGCCCAAACGCGAGCGAATTCCTTGAGAGCGCGGGTTGGCGGGTCTATCAAAGCTCAGACATACCAAACGGGTGCTAAGGGACAAAAGGGATATTGTGAGAGAACGAAAGGAAAATACACACGAGATTAGAAATACATGGTATAGCACACGCAGACGAGAACACGACGACATAGCCCTTTCTTTTAACCATACAACCGAAACGCAACAAGATAAGCATATAAATACGGAGAGAAAACGATACGGGACCTGAGACGAGATTAGGCAAGTAAACGAGATGGGGATTACCCTACAAATTGGGGGTGGTGAGTTGGTAGCGAGAATGGACGCAGAGCACTAACCTTGCGAGGATAATGAAATGCAATCGCGGGTGGGAAAGATTGGAGTAAATCGTGCACGTCAATATCTCCTTCTCGCCGGTCCTTGTAGGTTCCCTACGTGAATGCATCCAAGGAAACGCACAGATGCAGAGCGAAGGCCACTCACAATGAGTATCAGTGTCTAACGGACACACTAATGCACCGCATACCAACGCGCTAAGGACCTGTGTTCGCGAGTGAGAGAGACCAGGATAAGCTGTACTCCTCCACGTCCCCCTCGCTGATTCTTATACTGTATATGCGTACGATCGCCGTCTTAAATGCTTATGCCCATACTATTCACGGGTTTGCATCGATCCGATTATGCGATTCTTACCCGAATCCTTGCGCTTCGAGCGCCAGAAGTGTATTATGTTCGGTGTTCAAAACCCAATAATTCTTGCAAAACGTGTGCCCGCAGGGACAGTGATACGCTCGGATTTTTGTCCAATTTTATTACTTGACGTAGCAGGTATAATCACCATTACTTTGGGAGAGTATATCTAATCAAACGCACGGCGGCTCGAGAGGAGGTCGTCGTGAGAGAGGATAAGCCACTCGAGGCTTTTATGTCCTGGGGAAGCTGAGTCTTCACATCAAATTCAGGACTGGGGGAGGTGGAAAGTTATGTTCTTTCGTTCACTGCACATTTATATTAACTTGTCGTATGACTGAGTTCCCCTACACGGCTTTACCTCTCACTGGTTCAAACTATGCACAGGGAGAATCTATTCAGTCACGAGAGGTATATGTAGGAAGTACTATGAAGATAGCCTGGAATCCTTGAATACAATGACCTATTATCTCATGTGTTAGCCGTTTCAACGGTCAGTAAAACCCTCGATTTACAACGAAAATTGAGGTAGCCCCAGTCGATAGTTCGGGGGTATTTCAGCTAGAAGTACCGGTGTAATGCTTGAATATTGGCCTCAAAGAGCAAGGTCGTACTGCCCGGTATCTCCTCGCGGGCGGTTTATCGAGGGGGAACCGTCGCATCCTGATTGAGTCAACTACTCGTCGGAAACCACGGCAGACTCTACGCAAAATTCAGTTGTTTCGGTTGTAGCTATGTTGCTGAAGCAACAGATAAGCCAAATGTGTAAAAATACAGGCATTAAAACATATGTAGTGCGGTCAAACTGGTTCCGTGCAGACTTATAGTCTACTTCCTCCGGTTGGTGCGTGAAGTGAGAACTAATGATAGCGTTTACCGCCGTTGTTTTCCCTACGAGGCTCCACATCGTTTGGTGCTGGCTACTAATCACAAAACCAGCTAAGTTGGTTCAATATCTTTGGCCCCCCGACCGCTTGTAAAGTAATATATGCGCATATAGCGATTTGCGGCCCAGCACGGCGGTCCGTTCGCCACCGAGTATGCCCTGCGGCGTCGACCTCCGATGTTCTTCTGATAGCTTATTAGCTCGTCCATTCTTATACAGAAATTTCTTTTTGCCTTTTGCAGTGATTGAAGGAATATTCCATTTCCTGTCTTATTTTCTCCACCGGCGCTCTTGGGCTCTGGTTCTTTGGCATGTTTGGTTGGCTTGAGTAAGCACGCCTTGCTCAATTCGTCTTACTCACGTGTTCGACTCACTGCCACACCGTTGCCCTTTACTCCCACCGGACTCTCAGGCTTCCGTCGCGCCCAAATATCTGCGGCCAATTAATTTGTCTTCTTCGAGTTGTGCATGTACCGGTTCGCCTGGCTACGTAATCAACCAGGCATGGTACCCCAGGGTGCCCCTACGTCATCGAGCATCCAAGAAGCTTCGAGGGATGTAGTACCTCTGATGAGATGGAAGGTAGGCAGCCGAGTCACGTCGTTGGCGGTATCGCACGATGGCACCCGAATTGCTTCTGGCTCACGAGACTGGCGCATCCGTGTGTGGGATTTTCGTACTGGGGCTCTTGTTCTAGGTCCTCTCTGGGCTCATATGTTCGGGATTTTCTCTTTAGCCTGGTCGCCTGACGATACTCGCATCATATCTAGCTCGTTGGAAAGCACCATACGTATGTGGGACTCACGGACTGGCGCTTCTCTAGGCTTGGTCAAGGGACACACCGGCTGGGTCTTTTCGGTGGCGTTCTCCCCTAACGGCGCTCGTATTGTCTCTGGCTCGGCGGACAAGACTATTCGCTTGTGGAACGCGCAAACGAGCTCTCCCATAGGAGAGCCACTCCGGGGGCATACCAAGGCGGTTCTCTCGGTGATATTCTCGCTCGACAATGCTCGTATCATCTCTGGCTCCAGGGATGGCACTATCCGCATGTGGGACGCACACACCAGCGCCCCCCTAGGCGAGCCGCTCAAGGGATCTGCAAGTGCAGTCCACTCGTTAGCGCTCTCGCCCGCCAACAACTACATCGTCTCTGGCTTGGTTAATAAGACCATCCGCATGTGGGACTTACGTACTGGCACCCCAATAGGCAAACCATTCAGGGGACATGAAAAAAATATCTACTCACTAGCGTTCTCATCCGACGGCGCACGTATTATCTCTGGCTCGCGTGACAAGACTATCCGCATGTGGGACGCACACACTGGTGCATCTTTAGGCCAGCCGCTCAAGAGGCACACCAGCTATGTCTTCTCGGTGGTGTTCTCGCCCGACAACACACGCATCGTCTCTGGCTCCTACGATAGGACTATATGTGTCTGGGAAGTGCCACAGAACATAGCCTCGTTTGCCGTCGCGGCGAGATCCTCTGTAAGTGCCTCCCACCTGCTCTCAATATTGGCGCTTAACATCCCAATCTAGCAGAGTCCCCCCGTGTCTAGTTTTGCGATTGACATGAAGGTAAGCCTCATGATATACATGGTTTATTAGAGCTCACCTATGAAAACATCACAGTTTGCGCCCTCATCTGATATGAGAACGATCGATGAGGTAAGCGAATCATTTCCTTTGGCACTGTCATCCGTTGACTATACTCCACCTTCCGTGCTGGCATCTGACAATTCCCATCTGGTAGAATCCCCTTGCGCGCGAGCCGGTGATCGACACGAAGGCAAGTCTCTCAATTATATATGCGGGCTATTAGACTCGCTCACGAAAACACTTCAGAGCGTACCTGCATCCGATGTTGCTAAAACCGAAGCTGTAAGCGTAGCATATCTCTACGTTCTACGGTGGCATTTTCATCTCTCATAATCTTGTAGACTCTTCCATCGTTGGATATTGCAGCCGAGGTAATTCTACTTACTGAGCATCAGACGCGCATTATGTTGACGCTGCAAAACGAGCCCTCATTTGACATGGTCACCAGTCAAATGGCAAGCCCATTTCCAAACGTCATGTCTACAGTTATTCATCCTACCTATCATGACCTGATAGTCCATCGAAGAACTATTCCAATGCCTTGTCAAGCATGGATGTTGCGATCTTACATCGTCCATCGACATCAGTCAAACCGCTTCCAAGGTGATTGCGTCCGGGGGCTTTGGCGATGTGAGGCGTATGGTGACGGCAAATGGCACCGTCGTGGCACTCAAGACGCTTCGATTACACGTCCTGAGTGAAGGGAGCGATAAAGCTATCAAGGTATCATCCCGTATTCTCGTACTCACCCCGATCTGGCTTGAGCAACAATGATCTGTAGCGCGTTGTTCGGGAGCTGTATGTTTGGTCAAGACTTCGTCATGTCAATGTCCAAGAGCTGCTTGGCGTAATTGTTTACCAGGACGGACTCGGGATGGTGTCCGCGTGGAGGACAGAGGGACATCTTCAGCGATACATTCAAAATCATCCTGACGCGGAGCGTCATCCGTTGGTATGGCCAGCACCACTATCTGTCTCCTGGTGACTTATTTTCCCCTTGAAGTGTGTTCAATTGGCTTCGGGCCTATCCTACCTTCACGGCATTGAAACGGTAAGAAATGCGTTTGAGGGCCTGATACACCAAGACTGACATGGAAACCCCAGGTGCATGGCGACCTTAAAGCAGTAAGCCAGTTCACGTTAGGTTATCGATTCGACAAACAATGATTTTGCCTTTTTCCCTTCAGATCAATGTGTTGGTGACCGACGACGGCATACTCAAAATCAATGACTTCGACTATGCGATGCTATCTGAAACTTCCCTTCGGTTTTCCTCGACAACTAGAGACGGGGGAGGGACACTTAGATGGATGGTGAGCGTCCTGCGAATGAGCAACCATCGGCTTACACATACTTGTCAGGCACCTGAGCTCCTGCAGCCAGCGGACGATAGCGACGACGAAGAAGTTGTTCTGGCTCCTGTTACGAGGAATAAGCAGACAGATATATATGCACTTGGAATGGTTAGTCCGTTAGATGCGCTTACATGGTCACATGGTTTTAACCTATTCCCATCAGACGATGCTGGTATGTGACTACGTTTAAATTAGTGATCTAACAACCCAACACCCCACAGGAAATCTTGACCGGCAACAAACCTTACAGTGAATACCGAAATGAGATGGGCATATATCATGCTGTTGCATCGAGAAATCCCCCGAGGCGACCAAAGGTATTGCCCCTACCCGATGGCATGGCAGACCCCATGTGGAAGCTTCTCCTAATTTGCTGGGACCACGAGCCATCCCGTCGGCCAAATGCGGCGTCGGTACTGACAATAGTGAGTAGCCTCGCTGATGTAAAACCTCTACGGCTGATCAGTTGCCTATATTTTAGTTGAATTGGTTTACCATTTCACTGTAGATGCGCTACTTAGGGTAGCCCTCAAGTAGCTGTGTCCCTCTGATCTACATTGTACCTTATATCACGTCGTTTCTCCTTTCCCTTTTATGTCCGTCGGCATCCTATCTTTAGCCATTTGCATTTAGTGTGCGGGTAGAGTTATTATAGTACCATGGTATCTTTGTCCACATGGTATTCCACAAGTCCATTAAAATGCGCTGCTAGTCCACCATCCTGTCAAACAAAAATATTATATCACCTGACGTTGCAAGAATCTTTGCGTATTGCGCCTCCGCAACATCGGACTAAGCCCCCACGCCCGACATGGGCAGCTTCAGCCATTATTCAGCCTGAGCACATGACAACCGTACCAAATAATAATAACCAAATCGTCGCGTTAAGCAACTATTCACCCGGGGCACAGCAAGCTGGAACCTTACTTACTCCTGCGGAGCTCCCAGCGACCCCTCCAACCTCGCCTGAATCGGAGTCATCCCAGGACGAGCAGCAAGCGCCTGAGGTACGAGTGTTACCGGCGACTCGTTGCTCTCATACACTGCAGACATTGGGGGATTGGACTTAGCTCCTGGGAAAGGAGTGGCTGGACGAACTACCATAGACGCAGGGGCGGGAGTAAGACAGGAGAGGAAGTGGGTGCGGCATCGCACAGCCCGTCGAGTCTGGAGATATATGCTATCGGACTAGACTACTGCGCCGTACAAAACATGAGACTATATGCTGCTAGATTTTCAGTCAAAACCTCTCGAACCACTTTTCAATGCTGTTAGTTCCAAGTATTGTAGATGATCGGGCTAAGAAATATTCCTTCCTTCACAACATCATTGCCGGTGTCTACATTAGAGTTGTCCTTTTTGATTAGACGTGTATCAAAAAGAGTGGAGCGGGCCTACTGCAAAGAACGATTATTACCCACACTTAATTATCAGAGAATGAAACGCTAGTCTCCAGTGAATAACAGTGCATAGGTATTCTAGCGGCAACTTACCGTTCACCAATCACTTTTTTCTGAATCGGAGTGCGGGGCATGGAACGCCAAGGGTTTGTGGTACCCCCGTATTAGGATGTGTGCGACAGCTGTGGTCATACCGAGAGAGGATAAGCGACCTGTGGTTTCGACGTCCTAGTGACGCGGCGTTTATACGCCGAAGTTGAAGGGGTGAGAGACGAAAATTATGCTATTACGTTCACTGGGCATATACAGAAGCTTGCCACATGACCGAGTTGCCTTAATCAATTTCACCTCTCGCTGCTTCGAACTACTCATAAGGAAAGCGATACTGCAGGCACGAACAGTATATGTACAAAGCGCTGAACTATGACAAGCGGTACTCGCTTGTACTGACCCGTTTTCTCATGTTCTAGCTAGTTGGTATCGCGTTCCGTTTGGGGATTTATTCCCAAGAGCACATATTTCTCCCCCCTATGTAAATCCCTATGTAAAAACATGGTTTGGAATATGAAGAAACACACAGAAAACTGCCCATATTGGTACCTAGATGTGTTTCTACACTTTACAATCACATATTTCATTGGGCTCGGAATGAGCGCACCCATATTTCTGCTAGCCGAGAGACTAAATGAATAATGTATGTCAGGATGAAGGGGAACCATCGAAAGATGTGCCTATAACCTCTATATATACTGACCCTCCTCTTTACAAAATGTTACCATACTTTGGGGGGGGGGGGTTGGAGAAATATGGGCACTGCTGGCAGTGACCTTTTTCTCTTAGGCACCGTGTGTTGACCTGTCCAAATTGGGAGTGATTTTCTATGATTTCACAGCCACTGCCTATGACAATTGTAGGCGTTCTAATGCGCTTGAAAGCTAGCATGTACCCTGTACTTAAAGGCTAGGAGGATTGGCTATATGCAGCGCATATAGGGGCACAGCCACACCCCATCCAAACTGGACCAGGCTGAGAAATGCGGGAAGCCAATTGTCCTAGAAATATGGCATACAACCCTATGTACTTTAGTGTCCAATGTGCTATCCCAGAGCCCACATTTTACACAGTGCAGGCTACTGAAGTTACAGAAGCAGAATAGAATTTCACCACAAAAGAACTTGTGCCTCAAGGTAAACTGCAAGTACAAAATATGGGTTGCAAGATGCAATATATACTAAAACGCGCCCAAATGTTGTCTATATGAGCCCGGGAATAAATCCCCAGATGGAACGCGATAAGTTGGAGTGTCGGTAGAATTTCCGATTTATAACTGAATTGAGATGCGCCAAACCTGCATTTCAACCACACTTCAGCTGTGCGGACTGTTGTAATCCTAAAATATCTTGCTCTAGGGGGCGAGGTGATTCTGCCCAGTACACCCACGTGGGCGGCGCCTCTAGTGAAACCGTTGCATTGTGAGTTGGTGAAAGATTTGACTAACTAATGATCGGGAATCGCAGTAAACGCAACGAGTAATTGTATTGTCGATTTGCTTCCACTCAACCTAAAAAATGCTTGTAGCGGTTGTGCTCCCCCCTCTCGCGCAATGACTCTGACCTCTCGAGTCGCCATGCTTTTTGTGATATTTGTCTAGACATTTCGGTAGCAGCTTCGGCGCCGAGGCAACGGATATGTCAACTGAGTATAACGCCAGTATCATAACATGTGTAGTACTAGTACAAGCTAGATACTGCTGCACAGACTCATAGTCCACTTCCTCTGATTGTCTAGGATGAAGCGGGGGCCAACGGCAGCGTCCACTACTTTCGCTGAGTCCTACAGTCTGTGATTAGTTTAGCGCTGGTAGAATCTTAATCTGCTAGTCGGATGCTTTCAGTTTCGAGCTTCTGATTACCTGCAGAGTGATATATAAGCATATGGCAATATATAACTAAGCATGAGTACCTATTTGCCAGGGTATATGTGCTGCGGCGTTGGCCCCGAGGTTCTTCTGATAGCTCAATGGCATGTGTTACTTTCTCGGGTATTTCATGTTGAAGTTCGCTTTAGCCTAACTCATAGTCCATTTTCTATCCTACATTCTTCGCCAGTGTTCTCTGGAGGTCATGATTTGTCCATGTTTGGTTGCTTGGAATAAGCGCGGAATCCTGGGAGCTTTGGTATCACGTGCTCGGCTCATTGCCACACTCCCGCCCTTGGTCTCCATTCGACTCTCAGGCTTCCGTCGCCCAGGTATCTGCAGTTTTTTAATTGTTATAATTTAACCGTCATCGTTCCCTTTCAATCCCTACTTCATCGACCTCCCGTAATAGCCCAAGGTCTCCCTACGTCATCGAGCATCAACAGGGCCCGAGCGCGTTCATGGCTGCGAGAAGTGTGGCGCCTCTGAGGCGGTGGAATGCAGGCAGTCGAGTTAGGTCAATCGCAATATCACACGATGGTACCCGCGTTGCCTCAGCCTCGATGGACCATCTCGTGCGAGTGTGGGGTTTGCGTACTGGAGCTCTTGTTCTAGGTCCTCTCGAGGGTCATACCGAATCGGTTCGGTGTGTAGCCTGGTCGCCTGACAATACTTGCATCGTCTCTGGCTCGGACGACAAGAGTATCCGCATGTGGGATGCACACACTGGCGCCTCCGTGGGCAAGCCGCTCAAGGGACACACCGGCTGGGTTTGGTCGGTGGCGTTTTCGTCGAACGGCGCTCGTATTGTCTCTGGCTCGGCGGACAAGACCCTCCGCTTGTGGGACGCACACACCGGCGCTCCCATAGGGGAACCGCTCACTGGACATACCGGTTACGTTTACTCGGTGATATTCTCGCTCGACAGTACTCGTATCATCTCTGGCTCCAGTGACAAGACTATCCGCACGTGGGACGCACGCACTGGCACTCCCATAGGCGAGCCGCTCAAGGGACATACACACTTTGTACTCTCGGTAGCGTTCTCGGCCAACAACAACCGCATCATCTCTGGCTCGCAGGACAACACTATCCGTATGTGGGACGCACGCGCCGGCACTCCCGTAGGCGAGCCGTTCAGGGGACATACAAAGCACGTCTACTCGGTGGCATCCTCGCCCGACGGCACACGCATCGTCTCTGGCTCCTGGGATGAGACTATCCGCATATGGGACGCACACACTGGCGCGTCATTAGGCCAGCCACTGAAGGGGCATACCAGTTGGGTCTTGTCGGTGGCGTTCTCACCGGACAACACTCGCATCGTCTCTAGTTCTTTCGATGGAGCTATATGTGTCTGGGAAGCGCCGCACCACATAGCCTCGTTTGACGCGACGGCGAGAACCGGCGTGAGTGCCTTCCGTCTACTCTCCGTGCTAGGATTTAACATTTTAATCCAGCAGAGCTTCCCCTTGTCTGGTTCGGCGATCGACGCGAAGGTTAGCCTTCTCATGAGATACACGATTTTTGAGATCACCTTATGAAACCATTACAGGATGTTATGCCCTCGTCTAATGTCGCAATAACCCACGAAGTAAGAGCATCTTCCTCTCGCCGTAGGCGCTGGTGGATGATCGTCATACTCTCTGTTCCCCACTGACGTTTAACAATCCTAATCCGATAGAATCCACACACGTCCGACTTGGCGATCGACATAAAGGCAAGTCTCTCGATGATAGATATGAGTCATTGAGTCTCGCTCACGAAAGACACGAACAGAGCGTCCGTTCTTCCAATGTTGTTATGAGCGAAGGTGTAAGTGTATTTTCCCGTGATAAATACTAGAATCCTCATCTATCATGATCCTGTAGACTCCGGCCTCGCTAGATCTCGTGAGCGAAGTGATCCCATTTGCTGGATGTTATCCCCGCTTGCTCATTTATGTCAACCTCATAGAACGAGCCCTCGTTTGACATGGTAACCAGCCAAATGGTAAGCACCTCGCCCACAGCTCATGCCTAGGGTTCGTCCCACTTATGATGGCCCAGCAGTCCGTCGAAGAACTATTCCAATGCCTTGTCAGGCATGGTTGTTGCGACCTTACATCCTCCATCGATGTCAGTCAGAACTCTTTGAAGGTAATTGCGTCCGGGGGTTTCGGCGATGTGAGGCGCATGGTGGCAGCGGATGGCGCCGTCGTTGCCCTAAAAACACTTCGATTACACATATTGAGTGAAGAAGGCGACAAAGCTATCAAGGTATTCCCACTCTTTCTCAAACTTCTTTCTACCGCGGTTGATCGCGACAACGTTCTCCAGCGTGCCGTTCGAGAGTTGTATGTTTGGTCAAGACTTCGTCATGTCAACGTTCAAAAGCTACTAGGGGTTATAATCTTTCAGGACGGGCTTGGTATGGTGTCCGCATGGAGAAAAGAGGGACATCTCCAGCGATACATTGAGAAGCACCCCGATGCGGAGCGTCATCCGTTAGTATGTCCGGCACCATTATAAGTCTCCCAGTGCCTCATTTTTATGTTGTAGTGCGTCCAGTTGGCTTCGGGTCTATCATACCTTCATGGTATTGAAATGGTAAAAAATATCTTTCTGAAGACTCCAAACACGAAGACTAATATGTAGACTACAGGTCCATGGCGACCTTAAGGCGGTAAGCTCACTGATGATATGTTATCGACGCAATATATAAGGGTTTTACTTTTTCTCACTCTTCAGACCAACGTTTTGGTGTCCGACGACGGAGTACTCAAAATCAACGACTTCGATTATGCGATGCTGTCCGAAACCTCCCTGAAGTTTTCCGCGACAACCAGACATGGAGGAGGAACCCTCCGATGGATGGTAAGTGCTCCGCGAATGATTAGCTACTGTCTTATGTATCCTTGTCAGGCGCCCGAGCTCCTCCAACCGGAGGACGATAATGACGATGGCGAGGAAGTAACGAAGACGCCTGCTATGAGGAGCAAGCAGATAGATATATATGCGCTTGGGATGGTAAGTCCGTCATACGCCCTAACATAGGCACATGATGCTAACCTACTCTCTCAGACGATGCTGGTAAGTCAGTATGTATGACTTAGTGATTCAAGCGACCAATCTCGCCCAGGAAATCTTAACCGGCAACGTACCTTATAACGAATACCGAAGTGAGATGGGCATATATCGTGCCTTTGCGTCGCAGCAACCCCCGAAGCGACCCAAGGCACTGCCTCTACCTGACGGGATGGGAGATCTTATGTGGAAACTCCTTTTAACTTGCTGGGACCACGAGCCATCCAGCCGGCCGAATGCGGCGTCGGTGTTGACAAAAGTGAGCGGTCTTTTTTGTGTAAAACGTCCACGACTGATCAGTTCTCGATATTTAGTTGAACGACCTTGCTATTGAAGTATATATGCGCTCCTGAGAGTAGCTTTTCAGGTAGGTTTGTGTCCACGTGTTTCACATTGTTTCTTGTATCATGTTTCTCCTCTCACTGTTGGGTATTTATGCTATCTATCCGTATACGTGCCATATTCAGTCGCTTGTATTCAATATCCGTTTTGGGTTACCATGATAACACGCTATCGTTTTCCGTATGGTGTTCCACGAGCCTAGTAATTTACATCGATGCCAATTCATCAATCAACTCAAGTTTCAAAAACTGAGTGGGTCACCCTCCCCGGAGCAGCTGCATGAGTCCACGGGAGTCGACCTGGGTGAGCATGAAGTCCAGGGGATCCTTCCATACCACTTGATAGTAGGTGTGCTGTTTTCAACATTTTCTTCAGGGTTCGCAGCAATTCATCACATAGTTCATTTCTTATCGTTTATTCTCCACCAACGTTTTTGAGAGGTCATGATTTGTCCATGTTTGGTGGCTCAGAATAAGCGCGGAAACCTGAATATTGAGGTGTCACGTGCTCGGTTCATCGCCATAGTCTCACCTAGGGCTGTCCAAATACCG
>JANWGL010001370.1:10079-21996 GCA_025200755.1 Ceratobasidium sp. C01
GCCACTCAGGGGACATACAGAGCAGGTCTACTCGGTGGCACCCTCGCCCGACGGCACGCGCATTGTCTCTGGGTCGTGGGACAAGACCATCCGCATCTGGGACGCACACACGGGCGCCCCTTTGGGCGAACCGCTCAACGGGCAGAACGGCTGGGTCGTGTCCTTGGGGTTCTCACCCGACAACATACACATCGTGTCTGGTTCCGACAATGGAACTATATGTGTCTGGGAGGTCCCGCAGAGCATAGCCTCGTTGGGCGCGGCGGCGGGAACCACCGTGAGTGCCTCCTGCCTGCTCTCCGTGCTAGTATTTAACAATCCAGTATAGCAGAGTCTTCCCTCGTCTGGTTTGGCGACCGACACAAGGGTAAGCCTCATCATGATACACGATTTCTCTGGACTCACCTACGAAAACATGTCAGTTTGCGCCCTCGTCTGATGAGATAATAATAGACGAGGTAAGCGCATCAGCCTCTTACTATCTGCGCCACTATATGATCATCATATTCCGTTTTCCGTATTGACATTTACCGATCCCTGCCCGGCAGAACCCGCCGGCGTCCGAGTTAGTGATTGCTTCCAAGGCAAGTCTCTCAATTACATATGTGGGCTATTGGTTCGCTCACGGAAACATGACAGAGTGTCCTTTCGCCTGACGTTGTTCCAACCAAAAGTGTAAGTGTAGGTTCTCTCTGCCTGGTATATTGGCATTTTTATCTATTATAAACGTATAGACTTCGCCCTCGTCTAATACCGTGACCGAGGTGATTCTGATTACGGAGGTTTGTTCGAGCATACTAATTCATGTCAATACAACAGAACGAACTCTCGTTTGACATGGTCAACGGTCAAATGGTAAGCCCCTCGTCCACATCTCAGTTGTTCGTCCTACCCATCCCGGCCTGGTAGTCCGTTCAAGAAATATTTCAATGTCTTGTCAAACACGGATGCCGCGACCTTACATCTTCCATCGATGACAGCCAGAGTACTTCCAAGGCGATTGCGTCTGGGGGGTTCTGCGACATAAGACGCATGGTGACAGCCGATGGCACCGTCATCGCACTTAAGACACTCCGACTACACACCTTGAGTGAAGAAAGCGACAAAACTCTTGAGGTATCTTCCTTTTTTCTTGCATCTCTTTCCCCCTTGGTTGATCGCCACAACATTCTCTAGCGGGTGGTTCGGGAGCTACATGTTTGGTCAACGCTCCGCCATGCCAATGTTCAAGAGTTGCTTGGTATTATTGTTTTTCAGGACGGGCTTGGAATGGTGTCCCCGTGGAGGAAAGAGGGTCATCTCCTGCGATACATTCAGAAACACCCTGAGGTGGAGCGTCATTCGTTGGTATGTCTGGTGGCGCGATTAGCCCCCAGTGACTCATATTCGCCTCTAGTGTGTCCAATTGGCTTCAGGTCTATCATACCTTCACAGCATAGATATGGTGAGATATACCTTTCTGAGAGCTTCATACACTAGAGCTGAGATCGAAACCACAGGTCCATGGTGACCTCAAGGCGGTAAGACAGTTGATTCCACGATATCGATGCAGCAAATAATAACATTACTATTTTCATTCTTCAGATCAACGTTTTAGTGTCGGATGACGGCGTACTCAAAATCAACAATTTCGACTATCCGATGTTATCCGAAACTTCCCTTCAGTTTTCCGCGACATCTGGACATGGGGGAGGAGCACTCCGATGGATGGTCAGTGCTCCGCGAATGATCGACTACTTGCTTACGCATACTTTTTAGGCGCCTGAGCTCCTGCAACCTGTAGACTATAATGACGATGATGAGGAGGCTACTCCGGCTCCGGTTGTGAGGAACAAGCAGACAGATATATATGCGCTTGGAATGGTAAGTCCGTTATCTCTACTTTCATAAACAGACAATGTTAACCTATCGTCACCAGACAATGCTGGTATGTCGCTACATTTTTACTTGGTGATCCAACTGCCCAACGCCGCACAGGAAATCTTGACTGGCAACGTACCTTATCGTGAATATCCGATTGAGGTGGGCGTATACCGTGCGCTTGAGAAGCGGGAGCCCCCAAGACGACCGAAGGTACTGCCTCTACCCGACGGGATGGGAGATTCTATGTGGAAGCTTCTTCTGAATTGCTGGGATCATGAACCATCTCGTCGACTGGACGCGGCGTCGGTGTTGACAATCGTGAGTGGCCTTGCTGATGTATAATATCTACGGCTGATTAGCTGACTATACTCTAGTTGAAATGGTTTACTATTTCACTGTAAATGTGTCACCTAGGGTATATACTGAGCTTTCGGGTCTCTGTGTTGTTACCTGCTGTGCCTTCTCTCCTCTCGTATTCGGGTGTTCTTTATCGCCAAATTGTTCTGTATGTCTGGCCGTATGCTATACTGTACCATTAAGACCTTCGCGTCGTCCCTGTCCCTCCGACAGCCGACGCCGGGGGACAAACTTTCCAAATCAAATAGATACATTCTCCCCTCAGAAATTGGCATAGTTCGGCTTGTTTTGACACAGAATTGACGCCGTTTCAGCTTTGTCCCCTGTCCCTTGGCCATTCGACGCAGGGGACAGTGCAATCAACATACACAAACAAGGATTAGCCCTCAGCATCTTTCTGTAAGCGGCGCGAAGGTTGTAATGGTACACTACTCAGTTTTCTTTAGTATTCAATAACGTCTCGAGGTATCATCGCAGCACGATATCCTTTCCCACATGATTTTCCACGAACCCAGTAAATTACGTTGAACTACTACCATTCGTTGAACTCATATCAATCCTTCAAGCTTGCTAAGATTGCTGAAAAGTGGAATCGCGTCCTCAATCCTGGCACCGCGAAACACAAAGTTATCCGTGGCTATTCTCACGAAATAGAGTGTTAGGACGCACAAGTTCAGTATAAGCTCCTTGCAGCGTTCGGTCTGACAGGCCGGATCCGCATTTACTCTGTCGAGAGGCGACGTTGACAAACGTACAATAATGCTCCAGTTGATCCAGGAGACTGGTACTGCGTCCGCCAGTCGAGCACTGATGAAACATGGTACGGGAAATATGTCGGGAGATGCGATGCGATTCACGTGTAATGCGAGATATTCTAGAAATCTAGAAACCTTGCAACACTTAGAGTCGCTATCGTAAGATGATTCATAATGAAATTGAATCAGCGTACTGCTTAGTCGCTCGATCGAAAGTGCGGAGTCCCTGCCATATCCAGACTTTGTAGTAGTATCTGTGTGAGTCCGTAGACTTGGCGTGGCGAGTGCGAGGTTTCCACAAGTGAGCACAGACTCCAGATACCGTATCAAGCTCTAAGGACCGTACCCTAGATGTTCAATGATGGCGGAGGTATTGGTATCTTGCAAGTGTAAACATGTGTCCGAGGGTTCCCGTTGGAAGTCAGCTCACCGGAATAGACCTCCTTATAACGGATGAAGAAGTTCAGGTTTCCCATAGCCCCCGCTTCGGAGGGCAAGAAAGGTTCGAGGCAAAACATGCTACCAAGAGTCGTCTAGACGCTCGAACCCAGCTTGAAAAGAGACTTCATAAAATATGAGAGCCTGAAATATTCTACGATGTTTACCGAAGATCAGAGTTAGGCCTCAGCCTTGTCTCTATGGAAAACGAATGTCCCGAAATTTGGGACGAAATCCTCAAATTTCGGGATACGTAGCGAATTTTAGGTCAAATCCCCCCAAAAGGGGAACCCCAAAAAGTGAGATCCAGTTTCGGGATTCCCCTTTTGAGACGTTTCGACCCAAAATTTGAGATTTGCTATACATGCAGGACAGGCTCTTTTGCACAGAAAACAAGCTTTGTCTATCAATCTAGTGTCTTTTCAGCTACCCAATAATCTTAGATTTTGACCTGGATTTCAGGGTATCCATGTCACACAGAGTGTCCCAGCCCGATGATGGAACAGTTGCAACAAGTAACACTTAAGCGCCCAATCATTGCCAATCAGCCGATAGTGGAGTTCGGGGAACCGTCATGCGTGAATCTAATGCGATAAGGATATTTAAAGTCTAACAACTCACAATCTACCAGCTGTTACTGTCGGTATCAGAAAACTGGCCCAAGTCCCGTGGAACTAAGATAGACTGCAGCGTACTGGAACATCCACGAGCGTGCTTACTGCAGTTTACTTAATGTCATGCACTCGATGCTTGAGAAAAAAGACATTCCAAAGACCGCACGATTCACCCACACAGCAAATCTGGACGTATCAAGGAGTAATGGCGTGCGTTGTGATCGCACATGCAGGGCGTAGGACATGGTGCAAAATTCGGAATGACTCGGCGCAAGTCTAAAAATCGACCCCTGCGCCCCACAAGCAATATCTCACCAGTTCTAGCCCAAACAACTACCAAAATTAAACGCCGTACACCCTACTAGCTCCCTCCTATGGGCATCAAAAGATCATCACCAGCACAAATCAAGTTTATGGAGTATACTGAGTACAATCAGATTGTTGTGATCATTGTTTTCTGCGAGATAGTTATGGCAAAGTGATAAATATTGTCCGGTGCCCTTGGTACAAGCATGAAGTACATCCTTTTAGACTTCCAAATCTATAACCTTAGTAGCTGTGGTGAAATATCCATTGCACAGTCCAGGGGTCGCTTTTCAAACCAGGATATATGCGCACTGAATTTTGCGCCATGCCCTACGTCCTAAATGTGCGATCACAGTGCACATTACTACTTCTCGATAAGTTCAAATTTGCTATGCTTGTGAGTCTTGTGGTCTTTGGAATTTCTTTTTTCTCAAGCGCCGAGTGCATGACATTTAGCAAATTGCAGTAACTTGATTTGACTCTATAAAACCAATGAACTGAGCTAGGAAGAGGACACGCCGGGCGCGTGAACCACGGACGGCCCCCAAACCCGCTTGGAGCCGGTCGAAGGCCGGTGACGAGTGGCCGTGGCATCAGCACCATTGCGCTGAACGCTGCAGCTGAGGACATGGGCCAGGGCGGTCATAGCTGCGACGCCTGGACCCGCGTGTGACCCGAGCGGCATGTGCGTGGCGCGAGGTGTAGTCGTATCGGCAGTGTATTGTAACTTGCATCTTCGACCAATGTATGGAACACTGTACGCCGCAGTGCATGGTGCGGGCCAGGGGTGGTAACGACCACGACACCTAGACCCGTGTGTGGTGTGACCAGAACGGGCGACCGGATGCAGCCGCTGGCGTCGGAGTGGCACAGACACAAACGTGGGAGTGGTTGTTGAATGTTCATGTATATACAAGAATCTTCTGGGATACAATAGAGCACTGTAGAAGATGCTGGAAATTAATCAAGTCAAGTGAACGCCGTAGAGGTGCGGTGTATGCGTAGGACTCGGAGAGTTACAGGGTATAAATAGGAGTCTATGCGACGCCCTAAGTTCCCCCATCTCTCTCTTGCTCTCGATTATTCACTGTATTTACAATGTAGATAAATCTACATCGTTTATATCACTATATTAATACAGTTGGTTTCTACGGTGGGTACAGGTGAGGAATCAGGTGCTATTCTGAACAGCCCACTCAGTCCGAAGATCTATGCTATCGGACGGAGATATTAGACCACACGGAAATGATAGCTACAGGCTACCCGCTTTGTCTACCAAGCCCCAAAGCAGCCTTCCCGGGAAATTATGACTCTGGTTGATGTAAACGACGGAGCCATGTCATATTACTTTCCCCGCAATATCAATGAAGTTGCCTACATTATAATGCCCTAAGACGCACTTTTGACTATGAATATATCAAACAAGGCGGGGTTGGCATATTCTGAAGAGAAATTATCACCCATGGCATGTTAGTAGATAATGAAATGCGGATCGAAAGTGAATTGGTTTGCACGCATGGTCCTTGGGGGACAGCTTGACATTATTCAGGAATTGCTTCCCTCTAAACCAGAGTATGGGGCTCGGGACGGCTGGGCTCTGTGATATTTCCATACCGGGAGGCGCATAGCGTCTCTATAGAAGGCCATAACGAGAGAGGATAAGCAAAGTGAGACTTCCACGTCCTGGGGGAGCAAAATCTATACGTCGAAGTCGGAGATGTGACATATACAAGTTTACGTTGCTGCGTTCACCGTAGATTTGCGTTAGCTGGCACGTGACTGAGTTACCTTGCACAAATTTATTCCTCACTGTTTCAGATCGTTCACAGGAGGCAGCGTTGAAGCGACGAGCAGTATATGCAGGAAGAGCTGGAAGGATAGCGTGTAGCTGCCGACTCCGTTTATCTATACGCATATGGCACTTTGCAGCCGAGCGTGGCTATCCGTTCGCCATGGTGTATGTGCTGCGGCGGCGGTCCCCAAGCCCCCTCTGCTGGTTCGATAGCTCGTTCCCTATTTTCCAGTCATTTCGAACCGACTTTTACAGCGATCCAGCTCGCATTCTATTTCCTGTCCCAAGAGCCCAAGCGCCCTCGTGATTTGTCCATGTTTGGTTGGTTAAAGTAAGCGCGCAATCCGTAAACACTGCCACACTCTTGCCCTCGCCCCCCGCTCGGCCCTCAGGCTTCCGTCGCCCACAAATCTGCAGCCAAGCAATTGTTTGCTTATAATCACCGCTATTCCGTCCGCCTTGCTACGTCATCACCCTCCTGCAATTGCCCAGGGTCACCCTACGTCACCGAGCATTCAAGTGAGCGCGACCGCGTTCATGGCTGCGAGAGATGCAACGCTTCTGAGGCGATTCAAAATAGACGGTCATGTCAGTTCGATCGCAATATCACACGATAGCACCCGCATTGCCTCGGCCTTAGAGGACAATCTCGTTCGGGTGTGGAACTTGCATACCGGGGCACATGTGCTTGGTCCGCTCGAGGGTCATACTGACAGGGTCCGGTCTGTGGCCTGGTCGCCCGATAATTCTTGCATTATCTCTGGCTCGCAGGACCACACTATCCGCACGTGGGACGCACACACCGGCGCTCCCATGGGCAAGTCGCTCAAAGGACACACCAGTGAGGTTCGGTCGGTGACATTCTTTCCTAACGGCGCCCGTATTGTCTCTGGCTCGAAGGACAAGACCATCCGCTTGTGGGATGCACACACCGGCGCTCCCATAGGTGAACCGCTCAGGGGGCATACCGGCCCTGTTTTCTCGGTGATGGTCTCACTCGACAGCACTCGTATCGTCTCCGGCTCGCAGGACCGAACCATCCGCGTGTGGGACGTAAGCACCGGGACTCCCATAGGCGAACAGCTCGAGGGACATACTAGCACGGTCTTTTCGGTAGCGTTCTCGCCCGACAACAACCGCATCATCTCTGGCTCGAGCGACCAGACTATCCGCATGTGGGACGCACGCACTGGCACTTCTATAGGCGAGCCGCTCAGAGGGCATACTAGCTATGTCTACTCGGTGGAATTTTCGCTCGACGGTAAATACATCGTCTCTGGCTCGTTTGACGCGACCATTCGCATCTGGGACGGACACACCGGCGCCTCTTTAGGACAACCGATCAGAGGGCATACCGCCACAATCCGGTCGGTGTCGTTTTCCCCCGACAACTCTCGCATCGTCTCCGGCTCTGACGATAAAACAATTTGTGTCTGGGAAGCACCGCAGAACCTAGCCTCGTATAACGCGGTGGTGAAAACCACGGTAGGTGCCTTGTGTGTGCTCTCCGCAACGACGTTTAATATTTCTCTCTGGCAGAGTCATCCTTTGTCTAGTTTAGCAATTGAGACGGAGGTGAGCCTCCTCCCGATATAGTTGATTTATTAGGCTCATTTATGAAAACTCAGCAGTTTGGGCCCTCGCCTGATCGGGTAATGATCGTCGAGGTACTCATATCATCTCCAAAATCTGCTTTGCATGTCGGCGTTTAACAATCCTCACCTGATAGAATCCGCCCGTGTCCGAGTTGGTGATAAATTCGAAGGTAAGTCTCTTACTTACATATGTGGGCAATTGAGGCTCGCTCACGAAAACATTATAGAGCGTAGCCACGACTGATGCTGCTATAGACGAAGGTGTAAGCGTATCGTCTCCCTACAGTTGATGTTGTCATTTTCAACTATCATAATTTTGTAGACTCCGACATCCCCCAATATCGTGACCGAGGTAATTCAACTATATTCTTCGTTATCCACGAATACCTAATTCTATTAACGCCGCAGAACGAGCCCTTGTTTGACATGGTGACCAGTCAAATGGTAAGCATCTTGACCACATGTCATATCTACGGTTATTCATCTTACCTATCATGGCCTGGTAGTCTGTTGAAGAACTCTTCGAATGCCTTGTTAAGCATGGATGTTGCGACCTCACATCTTCCATCGACGTCAGCCAGAGCTCTTCAAGGGTAATTGCATCCGGGGGTTTTGGAGACGTGAGGCGCATGGTGACAGCGGACGGCACCGTTGTCGCACTCAAGACACTTCGATTACATGTATTGAGTGAAGAGGGCGACAAGGCCATCAAGGTATTCTCCCTTTTTCTCGTACCTATTCCAACCAAGGTTGATTGTCACAACGTTCCCCAGCGTGCCGTTCGGGAGCTACATGTTTGGTCAAGGCTCCGCCACGTCAACGTTCAAGAGTTACTGGGCGTTATTGTTTACAAGGATAGACTTGGGATGGTGTCCGCGTGGAGAAAAGAGGGGCACCTCCAACGGTATATTGAAAAGCACCCCGACGCGGAGCGCCATCCGCTGGTATGTCTGGCACTGCTATCTAGTTCCCTAGTGACTCATTTTTCACCCTCCAGTGTGTCCAGTTAGCTTCGGGCCTACTATACCTTCATGGGATTGAGATGGTAAGAAATACCCCCTTAATGGCTTGATACCTCAAAGCTGAAATAAAACCCATAGGTCCATGGCGACCTCAAAGCGGTGAGCCTTCTCACGCTACGTTCTCGATTGAACAAACCGGGATTTTACCCTCTTTCCTCCAGATCAACGTGTTGGTGTCCGACGACGGCGTACTCAAAATAAACGACTTTGACTATGCGATATTGTCCGAAACTTCCCTAAAGTTTTCATCGACAAGCAGACATGGGGGAGGGACACTTCGATGGATGGTGAGTGCTCCGTGAATGACCAACTACTAGGTGATGAAACCTTGTAAGGCGCCGGAGCTCCTGCAACCGGTGGACGAAACCGACGATGACGAAGAAGCTACTCCGACTCCTGCTACGCGGAGCAAGCAGACAGATATATACGCGCTTGGAATGGTAGGTACACGATATGCGTTTACATGCACCCAATTCTAACTTATTCTCATCAGACTATGCTGGTATGTCATCATGTTTGACTTGGTGAGCTAACCACTCAATGCCCTACAGGAAATCTTGACTGGCAACGTACCTTACACTGAATACCGAAGTGAGATGGGC
This sequence comes from Ceratobasidium sp. C01, assembly GCA_025200755.1. NCBI lineage: Eukaryota > Fungi > Basidiomycota > Agaricomycetes > Cantharellales > Ceratobasidiaceae > Ceratobasidium > Ceratobasidium sp. C01. Next base: position 19,424 of record JANWGL010001370.1, read on the forward strand.
ATATACAGTGCTGTTGCATCGCGGAAGCCCCCGAGGCGACCGAAGGCACTACCTCTCCCCGACGGCATGAGAGATCCAATGTGGATGCTTCTACTGACTTGCTGGGATCACGAGCCATCTAGTCGTCCAGACGCAGCGTCGGTGTTGACAACAGTGAGTGGCTTTACTTGTGTAAAACGTCCGCGGCTGAGCCGTTGTCTATCTTTTAGTTGAAAGCGTTTGCTACTTGACAATATATGCGCTACTGAGAACCCCTATTGGATCAACAGGTATCTATGTTATTTTCCATTGTCGTGTTTTATGTCGTCTCTCCTCTCGATCTCGACTGTTCTTTGTTGTCGTGCTGTTCCATATGTCCGTAAGCATCTTATATTCCGTTTCTGGTATTCAATATACGTGCCTTAACATATCATTGTCTCCATGATATTCCACGAGCCTATCGAATTCGGCTGACAGATTGACACTTTGTCGAATGATATCATTCTTATCAAGACTTACACCTGGGTTGCTGACTTTCTTTGGCGTAGCCACGCTATCAAATTACAAGAAGTGGCCAAGTTGGGGCTGACTGGACCTGCCACTGCCGATGCCTCGAGCCCCATATAATCTTACCAATTATTACCACCATCGCCACAGGCCCGAGTTCCTCCAGCGTCAGGATATCAAGCACTATGCTTAGAGTAATGGTGTTTGAGAGTTGTACGAGCCCGAAAGGAATGAGAATGGATTTCGGACCACCTAAGTATCACACTCATCGTGTGTGTCGAGATAGAAGTATGTTCAATTAAAGCAGGAAGTGCACTAGCCTACTCAATCCAACACGTCTCTAACCTCTCTACGACTAATGATTCCGTCGAACCCATCTGATTAGGTCGGATCCAGCTAGTAACGCACCTCATAGAATTGAATAACGTATCTTGCGCCCCCTTTGACGGGACCAGCTAGATCAGAAAATCGAAGTTATCCGGAAGCGTAGCCATCCCCTAATATATCATTTAATTTTTTCAACACATAAAATGTTACAAACGTAACTCTAAATTATGCTAGTATCGACATTTAGTATCTGTGTTCCAGTTTGACTGATTATTGGGCAAGGTTATTTTTTGGGAAACAGGTGTTCAAACGTATCCGTTTGCGTGGAGAGTCAGCTTGTTTAGTTCCTCTAAAGTACGCCATGCTACGTGACCTCGTTATTCCGCGGACCTAGCACGATACGCGTTTCAGACCCACCAAGTGACCTTGCGGTAGTGAGATATAAAAGTTATATTATTGCTTTCATTCTACATTTACATCTGTCTGTCGCGTGACTGAGTTAACTTGCATGACTTACTTCCCGCTATTCCAATCCGTTCATAGGGGGGCGAAATTGCGGCGACGGTCAGTATATGTAGAAAGCGCTGTAGAGAGATCATGCGGTACTCACATATATTGACCCAGTGTCTGGTGTCCTAGCTGTTTCAATCGCCGATAAATCTCTTGACTTACACCAAGAATTGAGGAGCTCCTAGTCGACATTTCGAGGCGTGTTTGAGTTGCAAGGGCCGGTGTACGGCTAAAACGCCAAGCTTCGGAGGGCAAAACCGTACTGCCCGGTGCGCCCACTCAGGCGTTTCCTCGAGGGAAACCGTCGTGCCGCACCGTGAAAGGGAACCCTGTAAATCGTAAGGGGGTCAGATGGTTAAATTTTGCCGGGTGAAAAGGTTAAATTAAGGGGTGATACCAGTTATGTTAAGGGTGAACAGTTACATTTAAGGTGTGTCAGTATTCTGGGTGATAACCTAGTTAAAAATACAGTTGTTCACGCGTAGTGTCTGACGCCCTTAGTCACCTTGATTTAACTGTATTCTCATGTTGATGCTATCGGTCGGATTTTGCGTTGAGACACCCTTAAAACAATTGGTATAACTTGGTATATTAACTGCTCGCAACGGTAACGCGTTGCGTTGCGAGCCGGTTAAAAAGTACATGTAAACAGTTAAAAACAAACGTGAATGAAGGTTGAAAAGTCCTTAATAAACGGTCTAATAAAGAACTTGTATTAGTACTATTGAATCGCGTGCTGAAAAGCATACATACCTTGTCTCCGCGCGCCGTGCTGAGTGCGAGTGTTGGTATTCGAAAGAACGCCGAACACGACGAGACAAGCGCAAACTAAGCGCACGCGAGAGATCAAGAACAAGAAATAAAACGTCGAGTAGAGAGCGAATCAGGGAGGCCAGTCCAAGGCAGCGAATTCGAAGTAATAAGTTTGATCAGAGATACCGAAAACGAAAAGTCCGAGAGCGAGGAGTTGAGAGCAAAGTGTCCGAGAGCGCAGGATCCGAGCCGAAGTGTCCGAGAGGGAAGAGTTTGAGTCGAAGTGTCCGAGAACAAAGAGCACGAGAACAAAGAGCTCGAGAACAAAGAGCATGAGAAGGTAGAGTTTGAGAAGGTAGAGACCGAGACCGAGGAGACCGAGAACATAGAGTCGGAGAACGTAGAGTCGGAGAACACAGAGTCAGGGAACGAGGAGACCGAAAGCGAGAAGACTGAAAAGAGAGCCGAGTATGAAGAGTCGAATGTGAGGCCGAAAC